>CM042866.1:15322800-15572800 GCA_023658055.1 Thaleichthys pacificus | reverse complement strand
CACAAATTATTGTTTATTATACCTGCTCTGTTAAGTCTTTGTGGTGTCCAATAAAACCTGTGTGTTATCTTGTATTGTGTAAATTTCCCTTTAGCTTCCCGAATGTATTTCCCATTGTTAGATATAATTCATCAATGGATTTTTGATTTTTTGGGTCAGTTGATCTGCTTGGCCCCCTCGTTGCTGCTTGCAGCTATATTTAACACTGGATTAGCAAAGGAAATATATAACTCTTCCCCCAATGTCAATATATCCCTCACGATTGCATGACAAACATTCACTTTCATTATTTCAAAACCAAGCCGTCATTTTTCAAGTACAGCAAGAACAGATGGAAGCTATCGACTTATTTCATAAATAAATACTGAAATAGATAATTAACTATGGACACAAATAATGATATGTATTACTTTTGATTATTATGTTTTTATTTTATTTTATTATTTAATTTAGGCACAAATCGTCCTCCATACAGTTATATTTCAATCTCAATTAATTAGACAATCAGTTACCGTTCTACATGCTTATATATAAATTTATGGTGTGAGACTAAAAGACTCCTTGTAAGACAAATATATAAACTAGAGAGGGAAATTGTAGGGTGTGCTTGCTTGCGTCGGTTGCAGATGGGTCCGTCCCCTAAAGTTTTTCCCTTCTAGTGATATTTTCAAGCATTTGGTGGCCAAATGCTTGAAAATATCACTTGCTTGACTCTGGCAGTCAGGTGGCTGAGCGGTTAGGGAATCGGGCTAGTAATCTGAAGGTTGCCAGTTCGATTCGTGCAAAATGACGTTGTGTCCTTGGGCAAGGCACTTCACCCTACTTGCCTCGGGGGAATGTCCCTGTACTTACTGTAAGTCGCTCTGGATAAGAGTGTCTACTAAATGAAACTGGATCAGATACCTCAGTTGAGGTATCTTGAGTGGAAAACCACTAGCCTGGCTCTGCCCTCCTACGTACTTACGCTCAATTTGGATTTTGCTTCTGTACTAGGTCTGGGATTTTAGTGCATCAGCGCTTGTCAATGGAGCGATCCCAGACCCTCTGTACAAATGAAATGTACGAGGGTCTGGTTAGGACCAGGCTAGAAAACCACAGGTTAGACAAACTTTGTCTTGACATTTGGTCTCTCAGCAGGGAAACAAGGGACCGTACGAAGGGGCGATCATGTGACTCAAGATAATCATGTATCAGCAGTCACAACGAAAACATCACATATTTACAAAAACGCTAACAAGAGATAACGAGAGGCATTCGCAAGAACCCAGGCCTTGTACAGAGGGCAGGGCAAACTGACATTTTAGGGTTTAGGCAGGCTAAACTGCCTTTGAGATGAGGGGTGTTCCATGTACTATAAATGCTGGCTGTATTCAAATGTTAAATTAGGCCTCTCTCTGGTGCTTGAAGAGACCTAACCGAATGTGTTCCCTGTCTTGATCAATAAACAACCTTTGCATCTGAACTTGGACCAGACTCCCCTGCGCTTGGAAATGGCTAATTCAAAAGAAGTTTGCTGGAAGCGATCATTGTCAGTAACAATGCCAAATGCGACCATTTGGCCTCAGTCTAGAGCCCTGCGTGGAGAACATGACCACGGTAAATTGTGCTACGAGCAAGCTAGCTGCTGTTGCTAGCCAAACTTCACTGAGGGGATTGTTTGAATGTGCCAGAAATGAGAAACGTTTCTTTTGACATTAAGTTTAGGCTGTGGCATTGAAAACAGCGACGCACCACAAAAGCTTGAGTTTACATACATTATTTAATGTGACATTACTTACTGTACATGCAAGTCTTGATTTGCTTAAATGTATGATGCTGAAAATTGTGCATCCCTGAACTAAATCAATGTGTGTGTTTGTGTGTGCACCCGCACAGATTTAGTTATATTAAACATTACATTTAAATATTGTTTACTCATAAGTTAATTGTGAAATGATTTCTGTTTGTGCAGGGTGCAGCCAATGTGTGACATGACACGACTGTTCACATAACTATGAATTGGATATGATTGCCTCCAATTATAAGAATAATTCAGTGATTAGGTGAGTTCTTGTAAATTTGAAACAAGCCTAAACTGTATAAATGTATTTGTATCAAATTAATCATATCGTAGTTTGTCTTGTCTCTCATGGATGTTTTTAATAGAAAGTGCATACCTGTACAATTTTCAAGATGTATCCCCTTTGTTAATAACCTTAGATTAAACTCTGTCTCAGGTTCCGACCATCCTACCCAAATGCAACGAATAAAACCACAATGGAAGGTTATTCTCATTCTCATATATGCAGTTGCATGTATGGTCATTTTTGGATTCATAATTCATATGAAGTCTTATTATGCTGTTCCAACCAAATCAGAAGATCTTTGTCTTTCACTTCACGTGTCAAATGAGACCCTCACCCCTCTAACTGGCACCAGACATCTACTGGTGTCCGCCTACTTGGAGCGCAGGTTGGAGGAGAACGTGGTGCGAATTATCAGTGTGTTCAAGAGAGACTCGGTCCGGGATCTCTTCTGTGTATTCTGCTGCATGGATAATATGTCGACTACCTTGCCCGCTCAGGTGCTGATGCACTCTGATCACTTTGGCTTCCCCTTTGTTACCACCGACATCCTCTGTAAGATTCCTGCTTACTGCAGCATTGTGCAATATGTCACGTTGATGCCACATGCCAATGTCAATAGTACGCTGAAGCAGACCTTCCTCCCCATCAAAAACCTGCAGAGTGGACAGAAAAAGGAGGAGGACTATCACTATCAGTTTAACTTCACCGTCTGCATCTCCAACCTCTTTGGGAACTACAACAATGTACTTCAATTTACCCAGAGCCTAGAGATGTACAGGTGAGTGTCTACACTGATGATGGAAGCACTGTGTGTCTGCAAGTGTCCGGCAGCATAATGCACCCTCAATACAGGACCTCCATGCTCTTTGTCTCCCAGATTGCTGGGTGTTGGCAGGGTGGTGGTGTATAAAACTAGCTGTGGACCAGAGCTAGACATGCTGCTGAAGAGCTACAGTCAGGAGGGCTTTGTGGAGGTGCTGCCCTGGCCCATTGAACTTTACCTCACTCCATCCCCTGGCTGGCAACCAGACCAAGGAGGTGAATTACATTACTACGGCCAGCTGGCAACACTCAACGATTGTGTGTACAGATACATGTATCTCTCGCATTACGTCTTACTTAATGATATAGATGAGATCATAGTACCGTATCAACACACCAGCCTCAATTCTGCTTTCGACATGCTGCAAAGACAGTACCCACAGGTGAGTGTGTGTGAAAATGCTTGTGGGAATGTCATTTTTATTTACATTTATTCATTTAGCAGACGCTTTTATCCAAAGTGACTTCCAAGAGAGAGATTTACAAAGTGCATAGGTCACTGATAATAACAACAAGATAGCCCCAAAAACATTGCGGGTAGCCAAAACATGAAGCACATATTGTGAACAACCAAAATAAGTGCCAAAGGGAAGAACCACAGTTACAATTAAACAACATGAATCACTATAAGTGCAAGTGTACCTGTAGAAAAGCAAGCAACAGTAAAAAATATTTCAACAATTTAAATCAGTTACCACTAACCAACAAGAGCAGCAAGACTCTAAGCAAGAGTCATTGTGATCCTTGAGGAAACTAACATGGGGTCCAGCAAACCATTCCTAAGTACCGTTGTACTCCCGGAACAAGTGCGTCTTGAGCCTTTTCTTGAAGGTGGGGAGACAGTCAGTGTCTCTGATGGAGGTGGGGAGTTGGTTCCACCACTGGGGGGCCAGACAGGAGAAGAGCTTTATAACATTTTCTGTAAACTGTCTCCATCCATCCCTTTGCACAGACAGGAGTTTTCATGATCCAGAACCATATATTCCCTAACACCCAGTTTGATCTGAGTGGAAGGTACCATGTACCCTACTGGGAGGGGGTGCCAGGTGTCAACATTTTGGAGCACATCTACAGAGAGGAGCCAAACTGGAACCAATCACACCCATTCAAGATGGTAGTGCAGCCAAGGCAGGTGTTGGGGCCAGTGTAATTTTATGTACACATTGTATGAAATCATACAAGAATGTTCATCCAATCTGCACAGCAAACTTCCTGGTCTCTGACTTCCAATGTGTAATTTTAGTTACTCTTTTTTCCCATGGACTATAGCATTCATTAGTAATCACTCATTCACTATCAATGTGCTTACACCTTCTTGTGTGTCTCCAGAGTGGTGGAGCAGACATCAGTGCACAGCGTACTGCACAGCTTCAAGGATGTGGTGAAGGTTCCCCCAGAGGTGTGTCGGATCATCCATGTCAGAGTTGCCCTGCAAAAGGCACTGACAAAGAATGAACTACATCAGGACACCAGATTATGGGACTACCACAGACAACTGGTCCCCAACGTGGACAAGGCCCTCAGGAGGGCAGGGCTCCTGAAGTGAAAGGGTTGGTGGATACCTGGCTGTATCCATTGTAACTTTTTTATACAATGAAATAACTCATATGGAATCATAGGACAATATATATATATATTTTGTATAAACATCCAAGTCCTATAAATTGATCCAAAGAAAATAAATGTATTTGCTCACTGCTTGTTACTTTTCATTGTTTGTATAATTTAGTTATATGTAATTCAAGTTAATTGCTATGAAGTTCTGTGATTCTTTTTTATTCTCTTGTAATTCTTGGAACAATATTCCAGATTAGGTTTACAAGCAGTTTATTTTACAGCTTCATGTTGTCCAGTATGGTTAAGTACATTGGCAGTTTTCCTTTTGTCCAATATGAAACCAACAAGTCTATACATTCTTGATGCCTTTGTGCATGCCAATAAACTTACTAAGATGGACAAGTGCTGCTTCATCCCTTCACTGTAAAATCTGTATTTATTTGCTTGCACTGTACCTGAGCGACTTGATCTTGTAGATCCATGTTGGATAAAAGTGGTATCTCTTGTACATAGTGACGATTCAGATATTTCAAGAAAATAACAAAATAAGAAAAAGGACATTTGCCAAATTTCTAGTCATGCCATATTCATTCCTGAACATCATTATAACACTCAATGTCTCTGAGTTCATGACCAAAGCTATATCCTATCCTGCTACACCCATCAGGAATTATTTTCCTTATTAACAATGTGCTCTCATCTAATAAATAAATAACGAAAATATACACTCTGCAAACTCCCTCCATGGCTTTCCCAAAAACATAACTCCAAATAACACCATTCAAAAACCATTTGGAAACTATTTATTGAATATTTGCAATCAGATATCAATTAAATACAGGACTTGAATGTATCTTGCTGTCTTTGAACAGCAGGGACTGATTGCCCTCTCCTGAGAGGAGGGAATGCTACAGGACTTGGTAAGGCGCACGCTGTGCTGAAGTATTCTGGCTTTCTGTCGTTGGATAAAGGGAAGCAATTTCATCTGTTAAGCCTACTGTTTTATCCTCTCCTGTTCTCCTGTCCTTCATCTGCACTGCAGTCACGGGACACAGCGTAACAAGTGGCCACTTAGCCCGTTACTTTTGCCTATCTTGTGTTAACAGATCAGTGTAATGGAAGGAGGAGGGGGCCGAGTGGAGGATATCACTTTGGACCAAAAATTCTCCCACGGTTGTGTGACTTTGAAATCACAATTGAAACGCTAAAAGTAAAATAATCACATGAATATATTAGAAAAATGGCAATTAGTATTTAATTAAACACCTCGCCTATTTCCCAACTATACCAGGGTTATAAATTAAAACTGTTCAATAAAATCAACCAGACAGGAGCAGTTCAATTCCATCTCAAGACTTGAGAAAGCCTTGCCAAAAACAAATTGCACTTTTCAGTCTCTGGAATTTGAATAAATGGAATAAAAACTAACCCCTGCCCTAAAATCAACTCTTCTATATTACATATACATGTACGCTTCAACAGGCCACCATTTTGGATGTTTGCCTTCTGGGAAGCTGGGATGTGGTCTCCTGGGCTAGGCCACAGTTTTGAAGGTCTGCAGTATGAGGTTGGTTTGGTGGATGAGCCGGTTTGCACTGATGAACACATTTATCGCCCTGGAAGACAGGGAGTAACAATTGGACTAACACTAAACACTTGCAATCGATAATGCAACAATTCTCAGTAGGGAGCAGTGTAATTAACAGTCTTTTAACAGATGAAAAATTGTTCGTTTCTTGTCTCCCGACAACAACATTAGTAGACATGGCTTGACACACAAACATACTGAAGATGAGGATCCCGATGTTGTGCATGTTAAACAAAACTATTTCACATGGGATTGAACCAAGTTCTGCCTACTCACTTCCCGTCTTTGAAGTATGTTTTGAGGGTGTCGCTGAAGCTTTTAGAGTATTTCACAAACTCTTTCTTCTGATGCTCCAAGGCCTGGGTAAGGTCAGAAAATTGAAGAGCATTGACAAAGAGAATGCGGCTGACTAGCAAGATTAACATGTGTTTGTGTGTCTCACTCTGCGATTCTGGTACTGGTATTTTTTAAAGACGTTGTTGACTGTGTCCAGTAATTCCTTTATGGCACTGGCAATGTCTCTGCAGGAAATAAACACCAAATAAGAATGGATAATTCTTTAATAATGATGTGTGTGGGCCAAGAATGTGTAGTAGTAATAATATTACATATCATTTGAGTATGAGAGATTTATTGCGTCCTGTATGTTCTGAGTTTGTTTAGGGTTCAGCCTTACTTAATGGTCTGTAAGAAGCGGACTCTGTCATTGATCTCATCTGGAATCTTGCTGAGGATGTGTTTCAGAGCTCTGGCCTTCTCGTTCAGGTCTTGAAACTCCTTTTCGGGACGGTCGATCATAAACTCTGTGAATAAAAAGAATAAGTGCACTGAAAAGAATGAAGAGAGAAAGAGTGTTTCAATAATCTACTTACACCAGGCATATCTCATGCGTGCTCACTCACCTTCCACATCGTCCGCAGCCATGCGCAGTAAGGATTCAGTGAAGTTGATCTGGACATTCTTCTTCTCCAGAATCTTCATGATAATATCCTGGGTCAAACCTGGGTTCTCCCTCTCGGCCTAGTGAAAGAACACAACAATCCCATTGTAAATCATCCCTAAACTCTCTCAGACACAAACAAACTCAAACAAGATTAGCCTGGTAATAGGCTACTAGTCAAAGACCCAGTGTCCATGTAAATATTACTCATAACAAATGGCCAAACAGACAAATCTCCCAACCTCTGTGTAGAGTTTGTTATGCATTACAGATATACTAAATAAAGCAGTGTCTAAAATCCAGCAGTGTGGAAAAAACTGTTTGTGATTGTTTTTGAGGTTATGTTTCTCGCCATGACTGTTCTACCTTGATGAAGGCTGCCCGCAATGTCTGAGCAGCTGATAGGTTGATTCTCTCCAACTGATAAAAAAAGAAGCAAACCATACAACCTAACCATTAGTAAAGGCTCAGCAGTGAATCTCTGGCTCTCACCGTCAAACACAGACAGGCACACAGAACATAAAGTTCACCTCATTGAACACTGGGTACATCACAGCATATAGTGTCATGGAAACCATGGAGCTTGTCTCCGCTTCGTTCTTCATCTCCTCCATTGTCATCCTCCAGGAGGAACTGCGCTCAGTAAACAGGTGCAGCACAAGCAGGCAGCAACTCACACACACTCAAACATACACTCACCCACCCACACAGACACACACCGTGAATCCAACAGGCCCCAGAGCGTTAGGAACCTGGACAAATAGAGAAGAATAGTATTCATTGTCAGGATCTCCTTTTTGGTTGTGTACTGTTCATGAGAACACTACTACTAGCTACTACCACTACCACAGCTGCTGGGATACTTAGTAGTAGCTGTCTAGCTAGGTACATAGATTGATGAGCCAATGCTACTTTGATATGCTTCAGATCTAACAACTTAGACGTTTGCTGTATTAATTGATAATTGAGTGGATAAGATCTAGAATTGTATGACAACGATTCTGACAATATTATTTAATCAATACAGCGTTAACACACATGACAGGTACGATTTGACTAGCTAGCTAGCAAGTTAGCAAGCCGAGGCCTCGTCTGCTCTGCAATGGCTTTGGTGAGATTACTGTAGTTAGCTCTAGCTAGATGGCTGGATAGCTAGCGCGTATAAACTACCAAGCTAGACTATTGACAAATTAGTGAGTGACAAATTACTCTGGGTACGTGACAATATATGTAAATAGTTATGATTATCGTTCCATATGTAACTAGTCTACCTTTCTTTTGAGTTCTTCAATCGGCAAGTTCGTTCGGCGATTGGTGAATAGTCGCTAGCTGCAATGGTTTCTTCACAACTCAACAAGGCGGAAGTTTTTCAGTTACAGCCATGAGACGGCTTCCGTCTACAATCCAATCAGCTTGCTTGTAATGGCATAGCCACTCATCGTCCAAAGTTTTTTTTGTGTGTGTGTGTCGTTCTGACCAACTTATAGCCCCTGAGCAGTAAATGTTTTCGCCATTTGGCAGATGTCTACACACGATGTCCGTTTTTTTCGTGCGATTACTTCGCGCGTTAACTATATTTTTCGAAACTGTGTCCAGACAGCACAAACTTGCACATCAGCGACATTATTTCTCTGAGCGATTTATTTTTTATTTTTTCAGACCCAGTTCGAAGATTCTGAGGTTTCGCGTCCATCATGTAGCCTGCTAGGGTGAACAGACCAAAAATGTCCTATCAGTTATCAGTTTTTCTTTCCATTCCGTATGTAACCTAACGTAACTTAAACTAAACTAATCCGAAGTCAGATTTCAGTTACCTCTATTAGTTTTCTCACAAATCCAGTTTTTAGGTGTGGTTTTAGGTACTTTTTTTATACGTTCCACCGCTTTAACGCCTGGGACACACTGGCTGCGAAGCGCCTGGACGCGCCGCGCAGCGCCACGATCGGCTACGATCGGCTACGACTGAGCAAAAGCTGTTCACACCAGACGCGCATTTCTCCGCGCCGGTCACCAAACCTTTCTGCTACTCTGAGCTTTCCTTTACGCTGACATGGTACATAAACATGGCATTGGCTATATCCCAGCATCCTTATCTACGTTGTCCTTGTAAAATTGTTGCTGGGGTCATACAACAACTCCCTGTGCTTTTCAACTTCGAGAATTCATTTGATGCTGATTTTAGAAATCGACTTGGGGGTTCTCTCTCGGTAGGCTATGTCTGCACGCGTGTGTGTTGTGTGCAACGCGTGACAACTCGTTTCTCTCAAACAAACAAGAAACGATCGCTGCAGATCGCAGGCGATCGAAGGCAATCGCGGCGCTTCGCAGCCAGTGTGGTCGGTCCCATTTGATAACATGGGCGCCGAAAGAAAAAAGGCGGCGCTTCCAGGCGTCGCAGCAGATCGCAGCCGCGCAGGCAGTGTGTCCCAGGCGTAACGGGGCGTTCACACTGCAGCGTTTTTTTAACGCTCTGCACCGCTCGCCTTCCCACAGTGCCCCACGCTCGGGGGCGTGTTAGACAAGTTAATACTCATTGATTTGGGTACTGTATACTGTTGAACTGGCTAACCTAGTAGCTCTGTGTCTTACTTGAAAAAGAGAAGCTCTCTGCCTCCCCGTTTCTTGATATCTCATATTATTATTCTTTCCGTAAGGCATTCATTCGCAATGTCATTAAGTACAGAGTTGTAGTTCTCTAAGGTCACTGTTGTTGTCATGGCCAAGCGTGCAGATTTGGGTTCATGTACTCACAATATCGATCAAAATACCGAATTTTTACTAGTGCAAGATTACAGTAGAATAACGTTACATGCTACGCCACCGGTCACTCAACCAGTCGTTTGTAGGCTGGGCTAGCGAGCTAGCAGTGGCACAGAACAGTCACGTAATGTGACCAGACTGAATTTAAAAGTAGGCTATAAAAACACACTAGGAACACTGACGACATCGGCAACCATGCACTATTAGTTTAATGTAATCTTTAAATTCAGGCTCGTCACATTAGTAACTTTGTTCTGAACAGAACTGGGTGTGCAGACACATACGAAAAGTTTCTCCTCCATCTCGAAATTGTGAAACCTAGAAATGTTTATCATGACCAACGGTTGCTACGTTACAAGAAACAAGAAACCAATCCAATTGGCCAACGCTAGCGTTTTCACGCTCCTCATTTACATAAAGTTGAGAAAATCCAACTTTCAACGCTCTGCTCCGCTCCGCTCGCCTTCCCACAATGCCCTACGCGAGCGTCAACGCCTGGTTTCATTGAAAATGAATTGGAAGCCGACGCCCCGCGCCGCCAACTCCGCTGCAGTGTGAACGCACTGTAAGCCTTCAGTTTTGTGGCACAGCCTCTCGAAAAGATCCTGTAAAGAAAATTCCATAATTTGCTTCTCATTACATTATATACGTGTGAAATTAGTTCCTGAAAGCATGTGCAAAGCGCGAAAACTTTGTCGCACTGAAATGTGGAGTTAGTTTCTCTTCCGTTTTCAGATCAGGTTTTAATGGGCGGAGCCAATAAATTACCTATCTACGTCATTTTGACCCACCTACGTCAGATCACTGAATGGCTCCTCCTCCTGTACTCCCAGACAGCATTTACATATGTGCCAGATCCGTTTTCGAATCAGCAGATTCGCGCAGCAGTCACACTCACTATGCAGATCTGCACCGACTTTGCGGCAGACGTCTGTAGCAATTCTGACTGTGACATTCCGTCCGGCGGGTGCGGCAATCTTTGTGATTGTTGGTAAGTGCATTAAAGATCCTGTAAAGTAAATTCCATGTTTTGCTTCTAAGTACATTATATACGTGTGAAATGAGTTCCTGAAAGCATGTGCAAAGCGTTAAAACGTTGTCACACTGAAATGTGGAGTTAAACCGAAGAACAGTTTCTCTTCCGTTTTCAGATCAGGTTTTAATGGGCGGAGCCAAAAAATGCCCTATCTACGTCATTTCGCCCTATCTACGTCAGATCACTGAATGGCTCCTCCTGCTGTAGGCTACTGTTATTGTAGCCTACATCAGCTAGCTAGCTAGCTTCAGGATGTCTCCCACCACCCGCAACTGCATCTTCCCTGGACGCCATTTAAGTTCCCTATTGATAATGAAAGGAAAAATAGGTGGATAGATTTTGTGAAGAGCCACGCTCATGGAAAGCTTCGGATAAACTCCAACAGCCGCCTCTGCACTGACCATTTCACGGCGGACAGTTTTAACATGGACCAGAGACAGACGGGGTTCACCAACACACGGCTTCTCTTGCAGCGCGGAGCCGTACCGAGCATCGCCCCTCCGGCCGTTCATCCTCCGGTCGCACCTGGACCATCCACCGCCGCCAGCAGTTCATCACTCAGTTCTGTGTGCTTGTTATAATTATACTAGATAACTTTTCCAGAGGTATCTCTGCTATGAGTTAGTGCAAACCGCTAAATTGATATTAGGCTACTCGGTGTAGAATGATGGTATTTTGGTGAAATGGTAGCTAATGTGTTAGAAGTAGCCTAGTTGGAGAGCTCACTGTCTGCTGTCTCTGGTGTCCATTTTTACTGTTACAGCTCAGGGGAACATTTCATTTATATGCATCTGTATGTTTCACTCATTGAACAAATACATTCTAATTCTATACGGTTTTGTTCGGCTTGACATAGCGTACATTATCTGGGTCGGAGGTAGGCACTAGGCAGCGAAGGGCGGAGCTTCAGCTCCTTCAGGCGACACGCACCCCCAGTCTCAAGCAGAGAAGACTGCTGATTTTTTCACGATTTCAAAGCCTAATTTAACATACTTGTCGGTGGTGTTATTTTTTCATTAGAATTTGGATGGGTAGTTAATAACACATTATTCTGTGGTGTGGCGAACTTCAAACTCGTTTCCAGGTCCACTTTACAGGATCTTTAAAGTAAATATGTAAAAGTAAACTGGTGTTGATGTCATGTTAGTCTGTTAAATATTTATATTAAACATAAAAGTTTAGAAACTTAGTTTACACTGACATTATTCTGAGACGTACACGTCAGACAAGCTAGTAGCTAGGCTACGGTTAGCTGGTAGTATAGGTTCTTTTAAACATCCACAACTAATGTGAACAGGCTTTAAGGCCAAATCGTCAATCTTTTCTTATTATTCACCAAAATTGCTGAATATCGTGTCCATTGTGTGTTTGCTGCAAAATCGTAGCCATGTTAGCGCTAGCCACTACCCGCTCTTTTGTCTGTAGCTAGCCTAGCTGCTAGTACTACACTGCGGTGATCGCTTCTAGCTACTGCTAGCGCCTTGCAACAAATTAATTACTTCCCACGTCCAAATACATTAACTAGTTCGGACGTCAGTACCATATCCAAAGTCTCACTGTATTATACACATATAGTCTTCAACATCAACACACTGAACCTATTACCGCAATAGTTATATTATCTAAAGCACCACTAGGCATTAACTCCACTCATGAACATGTAACGTGCAATGATGTGCTACGGTACACTGCGGTGGACGCTGCTAGGCTAGCGCATACCCTTAACTAATAATGTTTCCTTGTAAGATACACTTCAAAATACAACTAATGTAATGCACTGCATGGTGTGTCTAATTTCTCTGTACTGTGCCCTTTAGGTTTTGTCCGGGTCCTGCCCCCTTTGCAAACTGCATTGTAAGTTGTCTGTTATTTTCAATGTTTTTGATGCCTTTCACTCAGTCTTTACTTAATAAATGTCAAGCTTATTTACGTTTTTGGGGGCATATTTTCAGTTAGCAGATGGTACTATTTGAAACGCGATTCCATCTGAGATAGCTACTGCCGGTAACGTCGTTGTTAGAATAAGCTTCTAAGGTTCTTTATTAATGAATGAATGCATTCTTTAGGCTAAATGCCTGAAAATATCACAAGAAGGGAAAAACCTAAAATGACGTTTAAGTCATAGAGATTAGGTCAATTTTTACACCGGTCATTTTTAAACCTGAATCTTTTCTGGTAGATGTCCTGCAGGTCGAAGAGGGTGGTTCTGATGGCCCGCTCGGTTGAACGGACCACCCTTTTCAGGGCTGAGAAGTCCTGCTTGGTGCAGCTGCCCATCCAGGTAGTGATACTCCCACTCAAGATGCTCTCGATGGTGCAGGTGTAACAGTTCCTGAGCACCTTGAGGGGGAGCTTACGTCTCTCAAGCGTCTGAGGTGGAAGAGACGCTGCCTGGCCTTCTTAACAGTTCTCTGGATATGAAGTGACCAAGATAGGTTCTGTGTGATGGTCACACCAAGGTATTTAAAACTGTCCACTCTCTCCACCTCAGACCCGTTGATCCATAGTGGGTGGATATCACCCTGATGTTTCCTCCTGGTCCACAACCAGTTCTTTCATTTTTTCAACGTTCACCAGGAGGTTATTCTCCCGACACCAGCTCTCCAGGTGAAGGACCTCTATCCTGTTAATGTCGGAGATCAACCCCACAATTGCTGTGTCGTCGGCAAACTTGATGATGGTGTTATTTACAGATGTTGACACACAGTCATGGGTGTACAGAGAGTACAGCAGAGGGCTCAGCACACAGCCTTGAGGGGATCCGGTGTTGAGGGTGAGAGGGGATGATGTGTGGGTACCCATGCGGACAACTTGTTGTCTGCCGGTTAGGAAGCTGTGAACCCACCTACACAGGTGGGAGTTCAAACCAAGGTCGCACAGCTTAGTGACCAGCCTGGAGGGGACTATGGTGTTGAAAGCTGAGCTATAATCAATAAACAGTATTCTCACATAGTTCCCTTTCCCAATGTCCACGTGGGAGAGTGTTTTGTGGAGAATGAAGGCTATTGCATCGTCTGTAGATCTGTCTGGGCGGTATGCAAATTGCAGCAGATCCAGGGTGACAGGTAGGGAGGAGGTGATGAAAGTTTTGACCAGTTTCTCAAAACATTTCATTACCACAGATGTGAGGGCAATGGGGTGGTAGTCATTCTGGTTACCGGGTCGAGAATCATACGTAGACTTTTTTTAGGAACTTTCTTAAGAACAGACGTAAGAAATAAATTAGGAAGATATTGGTGAATGAGGCCCATTGAGTATATCCACATCCACAGACGTGATGGAACACAGACCTAGAGTCACATGATCGGCATAGGATCTCAAGTAGCAAGTAGAAGTCACTGCTATCATCGAGAGTCACTGCTCTGCTAACCTTGAGTATCTCATGCTTAAGTGTAGACCTTTCTATCTGCCCAGAGATCTACTGCTGTAACTGCAGCTTATATCCGCCCAGATTCAGATTCTAATGCTAAGGTTGCAATGAAAGAACTGCATGCTGCCATTAGTAAACAACAGACATTACACAGGGTTTCCCACAGAAGATGTGTTAGTTAAGGTACGGTATCACTATTTTAAAAAAAATACGACGTAGTTAAGGCGGCAGGCATGTGTTGCTTAGGCGGCCTCCTTAGCTGCAAAGTACTGCGGGAAACCCTGTTTCATCCGAAGGCAGCCTTTATTGTTGCGGGTGACTTTAATCACTTCAACCTGAAGACTGTACTCTCCAAATTCCACCAGCATGTCTCCTGCTCCTCGAGAGGAGACAAGACTTTGGACCGTGTTTACACCAACATGGCTGATGCTAACAAAGCCGTCCCCCTCCCCCACCTAGGACAGTCTGACCACCTCTCTTTGGCAGTCCAGCCTGGCCTGGACTGCCACACACCTTCCTCCAACCACTGAACGGTTGCACTAGACTTTTTATAACTACTATACAGTTCTCACCTATAGTGTATTCATATTTATATCTATTTATATACATATCTTGTCCAAATTCATTGTGTTTATATCATATGATGCCTCTTACCTTATTCTGTATATAACTTCTAACATCACCTGTACTTACACCTGCACTTTATATATACTTAATCTGCACTACCTACTGCTATTGTTGCTCATGTTTATAGTCTTACCACTGCTTTACTGTCAATACTGTTGATAATATATCTTATTTATTTATATATTACCACATACACTGCGCTTTTCTGCTTTTTTGCACTCCTGGTTAGATGCAAAACTGCATTTTGTTGTCTCGGTACTTGTACCCTGTGCAATGACAATAAAGTTGAATCATCATCATTGAATCATAAGATCTCTTTCTTATCTAGGACATGGCGTTTGTAAAGAAAAACATTTTACTTATAGTCATGTGATTAGTTTTGTTACCCAAATTATATTATTGTCAACTAAATATGGCTCATGATAAGATTATATGATTTCGAGAAGGACTTCATGTAGATATCTATGCAAACAAGAGCAAAAGACAACAAAAAAAGTTCAAGGGTCCTCTCAACTTAGTCAATCAACCAGTTATAAAGGACTCTTTAATAATCGCTGACACAAAAACGACTGTGAAAACATTTATTGAGGATAAGACTTTCTTTGCAGGCAGGTTGCTATAGCGTATGTTGAAGTATTAACAAAAGATGGCAGTATCTTTAAAATTAATTAGTTGTGCAGTTTTATTTTGTTGTATTGCTGAAATTGGTTCTCCAAGTAATGCTACATGGAATACAAATGGTAAGTACAACAATATGCTGTTTTTTACAGCACAAAAAAGTATTAGATGGACCATATAATGCCATATAATACAACGCAAATAGAAACTATGTTATGAAATAATAGTAGAGAGAGTTACATCCTAATGTCTCTCAAAGTGTATTGGTAAATACTTATGATAATCCAGTTAAAAGAATGTAACAGATTATTCTCGTTCCTGCAAACTATAATTAACAAAAAATAAAGACAGCATTGATTGGAATTTTTAGTTATTAAAATACATCAGCAGATGTAGCGATGGGATCAATTCAAGTGTTGGGACATCACAGCTAGAGTAAGATAATGGCTCTTTTTAAATGTCCTTACTCCCACCGAATTTCTGCTTTATTAATGCCTAGCAATAAAATATACCGTATTTTCTGGTCTATAAATCGCTCCGGAGTATAAATCGCATCAGTCAAAAAAATTGTCATGAAGAGGGAGAAAACAAATAAATCGCACTGGACTATAAATCGCATTTTTTTAAAATGTATTTCACAAAATCCAAGACCAGACATTTAATCTGGAAAGGCAAGTTATTCAACTACACAATAGCACACAGAACAACAGGCTGAATAGGTGTCCGGTATGTTAACGTTACACATTAACAGTTATTCAGCTACACAATAGCATAAAGAACATACCTGGTAGGCTGAATAGGTAAATTAACATGACAAGCCAGCGAGTCCAACAAGCAAGTTACCGGTAAGATAGTTCACCAAGCTCCCGATCTCATTCCACATCAAGGGAATCTGTTGGACTTGTTGGTTCAGGTCAGTCAGTATAAATTAACATTCAAAAACATGTTAAATTATATATATTTTGATATATAACTTGCACCTGACTATAAGTCGCAGGACCAGCCAAACTATGAAAAAAAGTGTGACTTATAGTCCGGAAAATACGGTACTAGTACTAACATAAATGTGTTCCATAGCACCAAAGGGTACCAGTATATCAATAGTATGAGTAATTGCTGCATAGTAATCCTTGATCAACTTTAACTTCTAACCATAACTTTCTTCAATTGTTTGTTTGAATAATTTCATAAAAACCTTTTCAAATCGATATGGGAAAATAATATTGTTGCTCTACAGTAGCTTCATTTGGTCCTAACTGTCATCAATCAATCTGATTCATTTGTTTGCCAGTTCTAGACTTCTAGAGGGAGAAATTATTTGCTTATTGTCTTTTTTCTAATTCCATAATTTATTTTAGGTGTACTCAACAAAAAGGAATTGATTATTTCCTCATTTCAAGAAGGCCTTGAGATGGTAAACAACGCATTATTTCAGACCATGATACGGTAATCAGCTTTTTCTTATAATCTTATATGCTTCAAATGAGATAATCAAATAGAAAAAGTCCATTAAATTCTACCCATTCCTCTGAGTTACAGGCAAAGCATGCAACAGTCACCATTGCAGATGTATACTTTTCTCCGGCAAGCCGAGTCTCAAACCCAAGACATTTCCACAGCTGCAGAGGTCTTTGAAACTACTCTTCATATTTTAAAGGACAGAGCCAGTCAGAGAGATAAAAGGGATGTCACTTTAACAGGTACAGTCACATTTAAATTCCGGAGCTATCAAAAAATATAGGACAAAACCAGTCTGAACCAATCTTGCAATTAGACATTCTTCTGAAAAATTGCTCATATTTCAGGTAAAATGCATGTGCACATTATTTATGCATGCATGTTCTTTGCAGTGAACACACTTTAGAAACATAATTGCATTGCATAATTTCATTAGTGAACTTGATGCTGCCACTTTTCCAGAAATCCTTTCATGGCAGGATACGGAGCTGATTGGAGACATGTCAGGATGTCCTCCACCTATGTCCTCAGTCATCTGTCGTCAGGACCACCTATTCGACAAGTACCGGACCATATCTGGCGTTTGCAATAATAAGTATTCAAATTTATATTTACCTATATGAGTAATATGTCTGTTAATACAGTACATTGAGACAGATAAGCAGAACAGAGTCTTCTTGAATTTGCACATTTGTTCCTTGTAACCTTTCAAGTATCCAACAATCACAGACCAATTAGATAATATAGAATACAGTCAGCAGCTGTAGTTATTCATTCATTATTGTTACCTCCCTTCACTTGTGCCCTGCCTTTTAGTTCAGCAGTGACACAGTCCTATGTACACAGAGAAGAACTACAATTTCATAAGGCTAATGAAAAAAAGCTATTATTAATACTAATAAAGATCAACTATGATATTACAATACCTGTAAGTATTGAAACACTACTCATGAAAATTAACTGATTTTATATATTTTGAGAAGCAACTATTGCATCAACAATCAACAAAGTTAATGGTATGAAGTAGCTACATGAAAATAGTAGTTGCTTCTGCTAGTATCAGGGTATACAAAACTCTTAACCTTGCTAACAGTTATAGGTCGACTGAGATTTATTCATACATTTGCTAATGTTGCAATTTTAAAGAATAACTACACGCCAAAACTAGAGAGGGTACAATTTCTGGGGAAATTGTAGGGTGTGCTTGCTTGCATCAGTTGCAGATGGGTCAACTGTAATTGGGTGTGCTTTGCCTATATGTGAGAGAACCTTTGTTCTCTCACATATATATTATTATTATTATTATTTTTGCCCCCCTAAAACTCAGTCAATATTTGGCCTACATAGACAACCTTACTTCCTACGGCAGCTGAAGAAATTCAACCTGCCAAAGACAATGATGGTGCACCTCTACACAGCCATCATTGAGTCCATCCTCACCTCCTCCATCACCATCTGGTACGCTGCTGCCACTGCCAAGGACAAGAGCAGGCTGCAGCGTATCATCCGCACTGTTGAGAGGGTGATTGGCTGCAATCTGCCTACCCTCGAGGACCTGCACACCTCGAGGACCCTGAGGCGAGCGAGGAAGATTGTGTCCGACTCCTCCCACCCTGGTCACTCCCTGTTTCAGTCACTCCCCTCCGGCAGAAGGCTGCGGTCCATCAGGACCAATACCACACGCCACAAAACCAGTTTCTTCCCTTCCGCTGTTGGCCTCTTCAACAAGGCCAAGGGTTCACACTGACTTCATGACTTAATGCCTGACTTAGGGAGTCAGGAGGCTGAGCGGTTAGGGAATCGGGCTAGTACTCAGATGGTTGCCGGTTCGATTCCACGCCATGCAAATGACGTTGTGTCCTTGGGCAAGGCACTTCACCCTACTTGCCTCGGGGGGATGTCCCTGTACTTACTGTAAGTCGCTCTGGATAAGAGCGTCTGCTAAATGTAAATGTAATGCCCTTAAAACAACACTGCTTTTTGCACTGGACAATACAATCCTGTACCATTTGTATTTTTTGTAATATTTGTATTTTTATATTGTAAATTACTGCTATTTATATTTTATTGTATAGTTTATTTTAATCTAATTCCATTGCTAGTTATGTACCCTTAGTTTGCTAGTTATTGGGTGTGCTTTGCCTTCGGCAAGGGCACAACCTTTGTTCTCTCACATATATCTTCTTCTTCTTCTTCTTCTTCTTCTTCTTCTTATTTTCCCACCCCTAAAACTCAGTCAATATTTGGCCTACATAGACAACCTAGGTGTCAAACGTTTCGTCTTGGTCTCGATTGCGTTGCTTCTATTGGGATTTACGTTCCGTTGCACAGTTTAGGAGGTTACAAGTTTTTGTGGCGAAAAGTGTCTTCTGTCAACGAAGGGTAGCAGTGCTAGCCTACGTCACTACGTCAGCACACGTTAGCAACGACGCATGGATACAACGTGATAGAGACGTTCTAGCACGCAAATTGGAGCTTGGATTATGAGTGAAAAATGCCAACCCCCCAAATTACCAACCATTGGGTTTTGTTGAGAAAGCAATTTCGAGTGGAACTGCCATCTCGGATTTTTTATTTAGGTTGTGAAAGTCTTTGTAATTTGAGCGAGTGCGGGTCGCCCGTGAGACTGCCTAGGCGGCAGCCATGCAAGCGTCATAGTAGTTTAGTATTTTCGTATTTTTATAGTTCGGTCAATTCTACACCACAAAACAGAAGGAGGGCAATGTTATGACGATATGACTATTGTGAAGACAGCCAGATGGTGAGATTTTAATGTAGGTTGCTGTAAAAACTTTGATTGGTTTGCTACGTGAGAGCCCCGTCAGCCTCCGTTGACGATTGCGTCAGCTGTTGTCGATCTTTGATGAGTATTTTCTTAATTTCGTACCAGGGTCAATTCTACATCAAAAATCAGAAGGAGGGCAGTGTTATAAAGATATGGCGATTGCGAAGACAGCCAGCGCGTCAGCATATTTTTGTGATTTGTGTAAAACTTGGAATTTGAGTGACACCACGGCTTGTTTTGACGTTAGCCTCAGTCAGACTCGGCTCACCCACTGGCAGTGTGTAGTACTGTCTTCAATGCCACAGCTAAACTTTATGTCAAAAGAAACGTTCTCATTTCCGGCGCTTTCAAACAATCAGTGAAATGTGGAGCAACAGCAGCTAGCTTGCCTCTAGCAAACTTATTTTGAATTAGCCATTTCCCCCTACATTAATGTCAAACTTATTTACGTTTTGGGGGGCATATTTTCAGTTAGCAGACGGTACTGTTTGAATCGCGATTCCATACTGCCAGTGACAACGTTGTTACAGTAGCTTGTTTCAAAGGGGGTTTGCAGCTGTTTCAAAGGGTGTTCTTAATGAAATATGCAATATGAGTAGGCTAAATGCTTGAAAATATCACTAGAAGGGAAAAACTTACAACCGACGCAAGCGAGCACACCCTACAATTTCCCCAGAAATTGTACCCTCTCTAGTGTACCCTTGGTATAGTTAGTCCTCATATTTAAATTTTTGATTCCTATATGTTTCATTTTGTTTAAACCTTCCTGCCAAAGCAAATTCCGTGTCTGCAAACTTTCATGGCGAATAAAACCCATTCTGATTCTGATTCTTTTCGAACTCCCGGCCCTGATCATGGTGGAGATTTTCAGGGTACCCGAACCTTGGGATGTAGTGGAATATTTTCTCAGCCGCAGTTTTGCCTGACTTATTTTTCGTTGGATAAGCTTGCGCAAAACACGTGAAGTGGTCTACCAGGACTAATATATACTCGTAGCCGCCTTTACTTGGTTCGAGGTGAAGGTAGTCAACTGATACAAGTTCAAATGGGGCACTAGTAGTGATTGAACCCATTGGAGCTTTGTCTGGAACACATGGTCATTTTTGTTTTAGACAAGTGCATTGGCGATTGACATAATCCTCTGTCGCGCTGCATGAATGGCCAATAAAAGTGTTCTCTTGCTAAGTGAATGACTTTGTCTGCGCCTACATGACTCATATCATCGTGCAAATGTCTCAAAACAGTCTTTTTCAGTGTGTCTGGTACAACTAACTGTTTTCTTTTTCCAGTATATCTGTACAGCAGTCCTTTGTCAAGCTTTAGTCTGTTCCATTCGTGTACTAGTCTCCTTGTTTCATGTGTCATTTGTCTCTTATCCTTATCATTTGGATTCCATCCTCTTTTTTTTCAACTGTATCACTTCATTGATTGACTTGTCTTCTTTTTGAGCAGTTCGAAGATCTTCAGGTGAGATTACAGGAGTACCTTCAGTGTTTGTGTCATTGGCATCTGATTGGCATTTAACTGTAAAGCGGCAACCCATGGCACTTCACTGTCTCTCATAGCTTTGTCGCCTTGCCAAATGCCAGAAATGACTTCAGGTGGCATTATCTCTGTATACTCTGGCAAGTGATCTAGCAGTTTAACAGGATATCTGGTTAAACTTTACACCATGTTCTCTAAGTCTGTGTAGAACACGTCTTAAGTCATTTACATGGTCAGTGAAAGTCTTAGAATAACATAACACGTCATCTAAGTAAGGGGAACAACACTCATCCCTTAAACCTTCAAGAACCCTTTCCATGCATCTCTGAAAGGCGGTTCCACTCATATATTTCCCAAGGTGAGCTAAAAGCAGTCAGGTGTCTAGAGTTCTACTCCACAAAGACTTGGTGGTAGGCACTACCTTGGTCTAGTACTGAAAACCATGAGTAGCCCCCCAGGTTATCAAGCAGGTCTTGAATGCGTGGAAGTGGATGCCGATCAGGGATAGTTTTGCGATTTAACCCCCGAAAATCAACACACAAGCGAAGTGACATGTCCTTTTTTCTCACGCAGACCACTGGTGAGTAATAAGGAGAAGTGGATTTCCTAATCCAGCCATGGTCAAGCATCTTTTGAACATAGTCTTTCACTTCCTTGTACAAGGGTTTTGGAATCGAGTTGTAGGACGTTTGGACAGGCACATTGTCTGTGAGATTGATTTTGAGTTGCAGACTCGGGATACAGCCAATGTCTGAGTCAATTTTAGCAAAAACATCTGATTCCTCAAACAGCATGTTCTTTACGGTGTTTTGTTCATCCTCGGTCAAATGTGACAAATCCACTGGTGGATGCCATTTTTCACTTTTCACTTGAGTGTCCTTTGTTGTTTGGCATTTGTCATTGGTTTTCTGCGTAGAACTGAGATTGACAGAACATGTGTTTACATTGGTTTGTTGGTCTGAGTTTGAATAGTCTGAAATACAGTTTACAGGTCTTACTTCAGTCGCGTGGACATCGGGGACAGTGCCTCTGGACTGGCAGACCGGGGTGGTGGTTCCCCTCTTTAAAAAGGGGGACCGTAGGGTGTGCTCCAACTTTAGGGGGATCACACTCCTCAGCCTCCCTGGGAAAGTCTATTCAGGGGTCCTGGAGAGGAGGGTCCGTTGGATTGTCGAACCTCGGATTCAGGAGGAGCAATGTGGTTTTCGTCCTGGCCGTGGAACTGTGGACCAGCTCTACACCCTCGGTAGGGTCCTGGAGGGTGCATGGGAGTTCGCCCAACCAGTCTACACATGTTTTGTGGATTTGGAAAAGGCGTTCGACCGTGTCCCTCGGGGGCTCATGTGGGGGGTGCTCCGGGAGTATGGGGTACCGGATTCCCTGATCGGGGCTGTTCGGTCCCTGTACGACCGGTGCCAGAGTTTGGTCCACATTGCCGGTAGTAAGTCGAACTTGTTCCCGGTGAGGGTTGGACTCCGCCAGGGCTGCCCTTTGTCACCGATTCTGTTCATAACTTATATGGACATAATTTCTAGGCGCAGCCAGGGCGTTGACCCGGTGACCTCAGGATCGGGTCGCTGCTTTTTGCAGATGATGTGGTCCTGTTGGCTTCATCGGGCCGTGACCTTCAGCTCTCACTGGAGCGGTTCGCAACCGAATGCGAAGCGGCTGGGATGGGAATCAGCACCTCCAAATCTGAGGCCATGGTTATCGACCGGAAAAGGGTGGAGTGCAATCTCCGGGTCGGGGAGGAGATCTTGTCCCAAGCGGAGGAGTTCAAGTATCTCGGGGTCTTGTTCACGAGTGAGGGAAGGATGGAGCGCAAGATCGACAGGCGGATCGGTGCGGCATCCGCAGTGATGCGGGCTCTGCATCGGTCCGTCGTGGTGAAAAAGGAGCTGAGTCGAAAGGCGAAGCTCTCTATTTACCAGTCGATCTACGTTCCTACCCTCACCTATGGTCACGAACTGTGGGTAGTGACCGAAAGAACGAGATCGCGAATACAAGCGGCCGAAATGAGTTTTCTCCGCAGGGTGTCCGGGCTCTCCCTCAGAGATAGGGTGAGAAGCTCGGTCATCCGGGAGGGGCTCAGAGTAGAACCGCTGCTCCTCCGTGTCGAGAGGGGCCAGTTGAGGTGGCTCGGGCATCTGATAAGGTTGCCTCCTGGACGCCTCCCTGGTGAGGTGTTCTGGGCACGTCCCACTGGGAAGAGGCCCCGGGGAAGACCCAGGACACGCTGGAGGGACTATGTCTCTCGGCTGGCCTGGGAACGCCTCGGGGTCCCCCAGGAAGAGCTGGTGGAAGTGGCCGGGGAGAGGGAAGTCTGGGCCTCCCTGCTTAGGTTGCTGCCCCCGCGACCCGACCCCCGGAAAAGCGGCAGATGATGGATGGATGGACGAATATAGGTTGCGCTTTGTCAAAGGCAAGCACACCCAATAAAAAAGTATAACAATAGACACAATAGGTGGCTTCGCAGCTTCTCTGCTTGGCCCCCAATAATAAAACAAACCAAAGCAGCAATAGGGGCATTTACAGTTTCGCTGCTTGGCCTCTAAATATGTGATTTGCATTTTTTCCCAGACAAAACCCTCTCTGGGGAGCAGCCAACACTGCATTGGCCAGATGGCTACCAGCAGAATATGAAGATGGAGAAAGACAACCCAAGGGCTGGAACCGTGGACGACTTTATAATGGCTTCCAACTACCCCTGGTAATACACGCATTGCAATACTTTATCAGAAATATGTGATCCAATGAATAATTTTTCTGTTACATCTTTTCTTCTATAGGAGACAAAATTAATTATTATTATTTAGTCAGTAAACATGAATTAAAATACTTATTTTATATGTAACCCGCTGTGTTTCACGCCTGTGATGTTGTAGTGCGTTGTGTTCTGGCGTGCTCAGATATTAGGCAGGAGGTCAAATTGGGTCTCTGGGTCTTTATTCAATCCTGTGACACACAAAACAAATTTATCCCTGATTTAGGTGAACCACCAGTTGACTTCCCTCGGGTCAGATGGAAAAGCCTCTCTTTTGAACACATCAGAAAACAGATATGGGATAGGACACTATGAAAAATAACAAATTAAACAATTATAGGATGAGCAATTAGACTCAATTAGATAACTAGAAAACACTTATTTCATTACAAATGAAGAAAATAGAATTTGAAAAAAACGTGAATATTTGCACTACATAGACAACGTCGGTGTCCAAATGTTCGTCTTGGTCCCGATTGAGTTGCTTGTATTCATGCGAACGTTCCAATTGACGGTTTAGGCTTGAATTAAGTTGTTGTGGCAAAAAGTGCCACAAGGGAACTCAGTGCTAGCCTAACATCACAACGTCATCACACGTTAGCAATGACGCATAGATACGAGGTTCTAGTAAGACAGACAGCGATATCAGTCTAGGAAAGTTGAGGCTACTTGGTTCCCCTTCGTTCTTTTGGTGAGCAGTCTCACGAGCCCTACTTACCCGGCATCATAGAGTCTATCAGCTAAATATTATTTAGCTGATCTCCAACTCTAATCTCCAACTGTCAGCGACAAAATCATACTTACAGCTTGCGGTTGTGATGAGCATACGGTCGGAACAGCACCTCTTTTCAGCAACAGCGGCTTAGCAAATCCTGCTTTATATTGTCCAAGGTTTACAAAACTGTCTTTAGTGAAATGGTTCGAGCAAATTAATAATTGATTGTCGAACTTCACAGGGATCTTCTCATAGACAAACATCAGCCATGCCCGTCAAGTGTTTGGTTCCTTGGGAAGACTGAAAAGTATAAGCATTCCCTGTACAGCCTGGAACACTGCACGGCCATGGTCTATTTTCAATATCCTTGAAAAACTTCCAATCTGCTTTGTAATTCCGGTGGAAGTACACAGAGCAGCTCGCAGCTAAACTAGTGTCTGAGATCTAAATTTTGGGCCGTGACAAACATAGATATATATATAAAGACTAGATGTCTTACGGCTGGAGTCTAGAACGTTGATGCTACATGTACTTTTTAAATGACCATAACTTGCTCAATTTTCAACCGATTTTGAAACGGTTTGGTTTGTTATCAACGTCAGAGATGTCGTTATGCCACTGCATACTTCTATTCTATTTAAAAAAAAAAAAACAGAATTATTAATAAGTATGCAGTGGCATAACGACATCTCTGACGTTGATAACAAACCAAACCATTTCAAAATCGGTTGAAAATTGAGCAAGTTATGGTCATTTAAAAAGTACATGTAGCATCAACACAATGTTATTGGTGAGCGAGTTGACTGTAGCAAGATGGCCGCCATGTGTGGATGTTCGACTCCGTTGTTCGGCAACGCGGACGAGACATCTAGTGTTTATATATATCTATGGTGACAAAGGTACAGACTACAGCCAAAAAAGGTGGAGCCACCATTGTGACGTCACAAAGATGGCTTTTTTGAAACCGACTGTTTTACAACAGCAGTTTCAAATTGTGAGATTTGCATAGGAAAGAGGTGTCAATCAGACCCCTCGGCTTGAGGCAACGGCCCCGGTGGATGTAGGTGGTATTGCATGTCCGATTTACTATAGATAGATAAAGCCATCAAGGCATACATCGTTTTAGATGACCAAAGCAACCGGTCATTGGCGAGGTCCAGTTTGTTTGACCTGTTCAACATTCAGTGTGAGTCACATCCTTACCTACTAAGAACATGTTCCGGCACAGTAGAAACGTTTGGCAGAAGGGCTGAAGATTTTATGGTCAAAGCACTCAATGGGAAGGTTACAATCCCTCTCCCCCCGCTTATTGAATGTAACGACTTACCTGACAACCAGGCTGAAATCCCCACGCCTATCGCCGCTCTTCATAAACCTCAGCTCGTCAAAGTAGCAGAACACATCCCGGAGTTGGACCCCACTGCTGAGATCCTACTTGTCAACTTTGCACAGCCGGAAGAAATGAACTGGAAGAAAAGTCCCACCAAAATCTGCAAGAAGGAGACGTCGTCCTTCTCAAAGACAACCAAGCTGTCCGCAACAACTGGCCTTTGGCGGTAATCACAAAAGCTATTCCTGGAGAAGATGGGAAAGTCCGTAAGGTGGAAGTGAAGACCACAGATCAAGGACATTCAAAAAACGACCTTAGACCAGTGACAGAACTAGTTTTGCTTCTGAGGAAAGAGTGATGTGTATAAGTTTAGTTAATTCATAATTTGTTTGTATAATGACCTCACAGAGGACAGGCGGGGGAGTGTGTTGCCATTAAGGCAAAATGTTTAAGGGACTTTTAATTTGACAAGCTGTCCCGGGAGTTTTGGGGTTAGAATCGGCCATTTTCCTGTAGAGTGGAAAGTAAACAGACCAAATGTATGCACGTCAAATCCATCGATTGTTAGCACTAGAGGCAATTCATTGTTATGTTAATAAGTTAATGTTAAAATACTTTAAAAAAAGAAAAGACATAGTTACAACGTTTTATTTACATATATTTACAGGTATATTCCATTACGAGATTTATGCTAAAACAGTCAAACTTTATTCCTTTCTTACAGTTTTCACTCTGTCATGTAAGATGATGTTGGAAGCCGCAGTAAACAGCAAGTAAACGCTCACTACGACTTGTCGTCATTTTGCATCAGAGTTAGCTGGTTGTATAGCTACAGTTGCTACACTGCAGTGAGGACAACATAACTCCATTATACAATTTCTGACTACAAGCTCACACGCTCGCGACCAGATGTCGCAAAGTATGAGTTAGTTGCAAGCGTGCACGAGTTTCGGAGCTAGGATCAAGGCGAGCCACTGTTCTGCGAAAGACCGGATGAGTCGGTCTGGAAAGATGGCGCGGTCTGTTCAGCACTCTCGCTTGCCTCACTGCGCCACTGAGCACTTTTCATAGAAATGAATGGGGACGCCATTTTGAAAGAGCATACTTGCTGTGTCTACTGTATTGAAGTCTATGGTGTCAATGGACTTTGAGGTTCACTGTATGTCCATTTTACCCACCAAACTGTCGTTATTCAACTATGACAAGGTAAACTCGGTTTTGCAGTCAATGACCCCTTTCAAACAGTGTAGCTCACTGCAACTCTGTACGCGAGACACATTAAGAAAAAATAAATCCATCCATCCATCATCTGCCGCTTTTCCGGGGGTCGGGTCGCGGGGGCAGCAACCTAAGCAGGGAGGCCCAGACTTCCCTCTCCCCGGCCACTTCCACCAACTCTTCCTGGGGGACCCCGAGGCGTTCCCAGGCCAGCCGAGGGACATAGTCCCTCCAGCGTGTCCTGGGTCTTCTCCGGGGCCTCTTCCCAGTGGGACGTGCCCAGAACACCTCACCAGGGAGGCGTCCAGGAGGCATCCTTATCAGATGCCCGAGCCACCTCAACTGGCCCCTCTCAACGCGGAGGAGCAGCGGTTCTACTCTGAGCCCCTCCCGGATGACCGAGCTTCTCACCCTATCTCTAAGGGAGAGCCCAGACACCCTGCGGAGAAAACTCATTTCGGCCGCTTGTATTCGCGATCTCGTTCTTTCGGTCACTACCCACAGTTCGTGACCATAGGTGAGGGTAGGAACGTAGATCGACTGGTAAATAGAGAGCTTCGCCTTTCGACTCCTTCTTCACCACGACGGACCGATGCAGAGCCCGCATCACTGCGGACGCCGCACCGATCTGCCTGTCGATCTCACGCTCCATTCTTCCCTCACTCGTGAACAAGACCCCGAGATACTTGAACTCCTCCGCTTGGGTCAAGATCTCCTCCCCGACCCGGAGATTGCACTCCACCCTTTTCCGGTCGATAACCATGGCCTCAAATTTGGAGGTGCTGATTCCCATCCCAGCCGCTTTGCATTCGGTTGCGAACCGCTCCAGTGAGAGCTGAAGGTCACGGCCCGATGAAGCCATCAGGACCACATCATCCGCAAAAAGCAGCGACCCGATCCTGAGGTCACCAAACCGGGCCCCCTCAACACCCTGGCTGCGCCTAGAAATTCTGTCCATATAAGTTATGAACAGAATCGGTGACAAAGGGCAGCCCTGGCGGAGTCCAACCCTCACCGGGAACAAGTTTGACTTACTGCCGGCAATGTGGACCAAACTCTGGCACCGGTCGTACAGGGACCGGACAGCCCCGATCAGGGAGTCCGGTACCCCGTACTCCCGGAGCACCCCCCACATGAGCCCCCGAGGGACACGGTCGAACGCCTTTTCCAAATCCACAAAACATGTGTAGACTGGTTGGGCGAACTCCCATGCACCCTCCAGAACCCTGCCGAGGGTGTAGAGCTGGTCCACAGTTCCATAGCCAGGACGAAAACCACATTGCTCCTCCTGAATCCGAGGTTCGACAATCCGACGGACCCTCCTCTCCAGGACCCCTGAATAGACTTTCCCAGGGAGGCTGAGGAGTGTGATCCCCCTAAAGATGGAGCACACCCTCCGGTCCCCCTTTTTAAAGAGGGGAACCACCACCCCGGTCTGCCAGTCCAGAGGCACTGTCCCCGAAGTCCACGCGATGTAAAAAAAAAATCAAACTTTTTATTTAACCTAGGAAGCCAAACGGCGTAAGAACATTTTCGGTGCCCCCCTTACCTAAATCAAAAGTCCCAGAATCGTTTTTCAATTAGTGAAACTATTAGACTACTAACCTCAACTTCTGTTCTGTTATCGCAGGAAACATGGTTGAAATGCAAAACTAGTAGGCTGTGGTAGCTCTACTTAGCCTACCTATTTCCCCACCCCTAAAACTGTCAATGTATGCACATGGTGCCAAATATTTAGATGGGTATGTTTCCAGGCTGTGATATCAACACCCTGTATTTTTGTACACCCTTCGACTGGTTAGCTCCTGTGATTCCACACAGCAGTATTCTATAGTTAGCTAGCTTATAGTACAGTTTACCGGGGTCAGCTTCTCCACACAGGGCTCTAAACTGAGACAAAATGGAACAATGCATTTTGCATTGTTACTGACAATGATCGCTACCAGTGAACTTCTTTTGAATGAGCGATTTCCCCCTAAATAAATGTCAAGCTCATTTACGTTTTGGGGGGCATATTTTCAGTTAGCAGATGGTACTGTTTGAATCGCCATCTGCCGGTGACAACGTTGTTAGAATAAGCTTCAAAGGGGTTTCTTTATTGATGAATGAATGCAATATGAGTAGGCTAAATGCCTGAAAATATCACTAGAAAGGAAAAACTTAATGGACGTTTAAGTCATAAAGGTTACGACGAATTTTACACTGGATTGCCCAATTTATTCGTTTTGATTCAACTATGAGGTTGCTATATAGCCGATCACCATTCCCTCTTGCAGGGGAAATAAGAAGACAACTGTTTCATTCTACACTTTGCTCTTAGTATTTTGAGTTGTAAATGAGCAGCAACCAATGTATGCTTTTAAATCTATGTAATCTTTATAAATAATAAGTATGCATTTTTATATAAAATATACAGAAATATCAGTATACCAAATTTCTGTAAAAAAAAAAGACCCCTCTGCAACCAAACCCCCCATATTTATAGAAAGATTAAAGGGCATACATTTGTTGCTGCTCATTTACACTTCAAAATACTAAGTGAAGTGTAGAATGAAACAGTGTAATTTTACATGCATTCATTCTGTTTGAGTGTTCTCGTAATCAAGGCCATGGACACATCGAGCTTCATAAATGCTCTTCGTCGTTTCCTTGCCATCCGGGGTCCAGTGAAGCTGATCCACTCTGACTGTGGCACGAATTTCAAGGGAGCCTGCACAGAACTTAAAGTACTCCTGCAAGATGAGCCCAATGTCTCCAGGTTCCTCAACGAAGAAGGCTGTACATGGATCTTTAATCCGCCCCATTCTTCTCACATGGGTGGTGCGTGGGAGAGGATGATTGGGGTCTCCAGGAGGATTCTGGATTCCATGCTGTCCCAAATCCAACCTTCTCATCTTACCCACAAAGTTCTGTCGACAATCATGGCAGAGGTGTCCGCCATAATCAACGCCAGACCTCTGACCACCATCTCAACAGATGTAAATGCTCCATCACTTCTTACACCTACCATGATCCTTACCCAAAAAATCTGCAGTCCTCTACAACCTCCGGGGTGCTTTGTTGATGCCGATCTACACCGCCAGCAATGGAGAAGAGTCCAGCACTTGGCCAACACCTTTTGGGAGAGGTGGAGGCGCGAGTATCTCTCTACACTCCAGAGTCGCTCCAAGTGGCAAAAGAGCCATCCCAACATCAAGGAAGGAGACCTAGTGCTTCTTCATGATACTCAGGTGAAGAGGAACCAGTGGCCCATGGCGTTGGTCACGAAGACCTTCCCTGCAAGCCACGGCAAGGTCAGGAAGTTGGAGCTCAGGGTTTCCAGAGGTGGGACTTCCAAGACTTTCCTCCGGCCCATCACTGAAGTGGTGGTCCTCATATCCCATTAGGGTGACATAGACTCTCTCTCAACTCTCGGGTGTTTAGTCTTTCTTAGTGGTATTGTGTTCAATACCAGGCGGGGAGTGTAATGTTACATGCATTCATTCTGTTTGAGTGTTCTCGTAGGGCAATAAGTAGTATTCAGCCCAGCCTTCGCCTTTTCTTGTGTATTTGAATGTTTGTTCTCCCATTGGCTGCTTAAAGTCTCATTGTTGTTGGTAACCATTAGTAACTATCTCTCGGTAAAGCAAGCTAGGTAATGTTATTTTCTTTTCATCTGTCTCGATCTGCCTGTGTAAGCCTTGGTAAAGCTTTGTTTTTTCACACTCTTGGAAATTATTTATGGAAACGCTGTACTTCAATAAACGAACGTACAAGTTAACGTTCATAACGGACTACGCTTCTTCGTAATTGGAGCTACCTAGCGCTACTCCGGTTAATTTAATAGTGTTTAGCTATCTGGTGATGGACGCCTCGCTACGCGCTCAGGTGCCGGAATAAACAGGGTTCTACTCATTTCCCTTAGTGCAAGAGGAAATGGTGATGGGCTTTGTGGCAGCCTCACATAGTTGAAACAGTTCCATCAAAATGAAGAATTTGGGCAATCCTGTGTTTTGCCCTAACCTACATCATGACTTCCCCTCATCTATTTTAAAGCATTTACTCATATTGGATTTAATAAATAAAGAACCCCTTTTGAAACAAGCTGATTCCAACAACGTTGTCACTGGCAGTATCTTTGCTGGAATTGTGATTGAAACAGTACCATCTGCAAACTGAAAATATGCCCCCCAAAACATAAATAACCTTGAAATGTATTTCTGGGAAAACTGACTAATACAAGTTTACTAGAAGTAATCATTATGTGTCAGTGACAACGTCCCTGTCTGAAGACTATGGAGCCATGTGAACGGCTGTATGTGGGGAAAACTGCCTGCCGCTTATCCACTCCAATTGTTTGGATATCGAATGGCATTGATTGCTCTACAGGACTTATGATCATCATTAGATACCCCTCTCGTGGTTACTTGCATTAATAATCTAGCAATCACACCACAATTCTGGCTACTGTAGCAGGCTAACACAGCCTGGTACATCCTACGCTTTTGAAAACTGGATTATCTGCTACCAAAGAGCACCACCTAGCAGGCATAATGAACAATTTTCTTCACCTGGACATTGAAAGATGTCCCTGTGTGTTTATACTTTTCACTGAGGACAACAACGTGATCTTGTCAGCCGACTATAAAATATTGGTAATGTCAGGCTACTATAGACCAACTGCAGTGACAGATGGATGAAGGCACATTAATTTTACGACCGCGCCTTTGCTCCGTGCAAGAAGTGCCATCTAGTGACCATTATGTGTCAGTAACAACGTCCCTGTCTGAAGAGTCACGGGTGTCATTTGACTCCAACGGTGCTATAAGTAGGGGAAAATGGCTTGGCGTTTCTAGTGTTAAATGGTTGCTTTGAGGTAACATTTTACCATTTGGCCTAGGTCAATGTGAGCCATTGGCACAATATAACCCATACAATTGATGACCCAGAACCACAAAGAGACCGCTTTTTGGACAAGCATTTTTCTAAAACTGTTATGGGTGATGCACAAATACCTTTAGATACATTTGTTTGAAACCAAAATAGATTAGTATTTATGCACCAATGCAGAATGTGAAAATGGCTCTACATATTGCTGTGTCTCCTAGAGTAGTTACTATGTGTCTTGTAAATAATTTTACTAACAGTTATTGCCAATATGTTGCTAAAAACAATTAATGGGTGGTTAGTGTGTGCTAAATTGGACCCATCCAAATATAATGTAGGTATAATCTAAGATACCTAATACAAAATAAACCACTCTCTATTTCATTTATTGCAAAAGTCTGTCAGCACTTTCCTAACCAATACTGATGCAGAATTACCATTGTGATTTTTTAATTGTTTGTTTAATGTTACGATTGTATTTCAGGTGCATGAGGTCAGCAAAAATATAATGCAGAGGTCTTCCAAACATATGGCACAAGATGAGGTCTACTCTCAAATGCTTGTGGACTGGGGCCAGTACATAGACCATGATATATCCTTCTCTCCTCAAAGCACAAGCAAAGCCACATTTTTGGGAGGACTGGACTGTTTAAGCACATGTGAGAACATAAATCCATGCTTCCCTATTGAGGTAATTCTTCAACTATTACAGTGTACAATTGTCACATGCCTATATTTGTGAAGGAATGTAGGTGATTTTCATAACCATATACAAGCATAGAAAAATTAAATAATAATTATTCTTTTTTTCATTTTAACATTCATTTATTTTCACTACATCGACTACATTCACTACATAGAACCCATCAAGCCCACTTTCCACAGTAAACTGAACAATGAGAAATAATGACTTTTTTTTTGCTGTTATGTGGCTGGTTTGTCATGAGGTTTTCTTAAGTTTATGTTTTTCAATAATTTTCTCCCTGCTGCAGAAAGTCTCCAATAACTTGTTTTCTGAAAACAGAAGTTGTGTGCCTTTTTTCCGCTCCTCGCCATCCTGCTTCGCTGGTAATACGCAGTCTGTGATTGGGGGCATCAAACAAGGGTTAAAGCGCCAACAAATGAACTCTATCACATCATTCATTGACGCATCTTCTGTATATGGCAGCACCCCAGATTTACAGAGTTTCATTCGTAACTTCTCTAGTCCAGAGGGGCAACTGGCCATCAATAGAAGATTTTATGACCAAAGGGGTCGATCATACCTGCCTTTTGTCCACACTGGCCCATCTGCTTGCTTTCAAGATCCTAAGAACCCCCATGGACAGGAAAGGGTGGATTGTTTCCAGGCTGGAGACAGCAGAGTGAATGAGATATTGACCCTGTCTGCTCTGCACACACTATGGGCGAGAGAACACAATCGAATTGCAAAGACTCTAAAGAGTTTCAATGACCACTGGAGTGCAGAACACATATACCAAGAAGCCCGCAAAATAGTGGGAGCTCTGCATCAGGTAGTAATTTTCTTTAACAAGTTTACTATTAAATGTACAGTTCTCGATAAAGTACTATTCTTGTCCAATTCATGTTGTGAAAGCAATGTGAAGCAACTGAGTCAGACAGCATTGTTGGTATCTTGATGTCTAACTTATGACTAAATGACAAATTTATAAAAATCAAATGGACACATACCGTATTTCTTCGATTAAACGCCGCCCTCAAATAAACGCCGCCCTTGAATAAACGCTGCACCAAAAAAATCTGAAAATGGTTATTTAATTGGTTAAATTAAAACACAGTATTTATTACACAAGTAAATCACAAGTGTACTATAATTCCCTCGAAGCACTGGCAGACACAAGTGGCTTTCTTGCTACAGGTTTATTTGAAGCTTCTCCAAATCCACCGTGAAAACTAAACCCACAGTATAACGAGAAAATAAAGACCACATTATCTTAATATGAACATACAATGACATGCGCAGCATGTAAATAACATTCACCAAAGTAAAATACAGACACAAAACAACATACCTAGTTGGCTGCATGCTGTACACAAGGGGATAGAGGTTTCCTTAGATCGCGGCTTCAATTCTACACTAGGCTTTGTGTTTGACCTCCTTGTCTATTCTTTGTTTGTCTATGGACGAACTGCAGCTACAATTCACGAAATCTCTCTTACTAATTAAACGCTGCCCTCGAATAAACGCTGCCCTCGAATAAACGCTGCACCAAAAATTATAAGTGTAATAAACGCTGCAGAGTTTAATCGAAGAAATACAGTATTTGTGACGATACCAATAAACAATACTACTGTTATATTATTAATGGAATATTTAATATCTGTTATGGTGCGATGCAAAAAAGGCAATTTACCCAGTTGAATGACATTTACTTTAGAGTAGTATTTGGACAGGTAGAAAATTAACCGGAGACATCTGACTTATGTACCTCATGCCCAGACCTAGTACAGAAGCAAAATCTAAATTGAGCGGAAGTACGTAGGAGGGCAGAGCCAGGCTACATACATTGGGCCTCATTCACCAATATCTTCCTAAGTTATTTCTTACATCTGTTCTTAAGAAAGTTCCTAAGAAAAGTCTACGTATGATTCATGACGTGTTCCAAAACAGCAAAATTGTTTGCAGGTGTGGTCTTAGAATGATGAATCCCAATATGTTGTAAATTGAAAACTCGTGCCCCAGTGCTGCTATTTAGCATAGGTAAATGCCCCGTTAATTCCCATAAAAGGACATGAGATAGTAGGGCCGTGTAGCCTGGTCCTAACCAGACCCTCGTACATTTCATTTGTACAGAGGGTCTGGGATCGCTCCATTGACAAGCATTAACTTCCTTGAAGGCGGGTACTCTGTTGAAGTTTAAAACTATTGGATCTGCCCAGAGCCACTCTGATCTGCCATAACCAATCACTAGCGTTCGCCTTAGCCAACTCCTTCACCACTACTGTAACGGAGCCAGCTGCCGTAGCTGGAAAATCAAACTTTTCCAAAACCCCGTGGGGAGGAGGGCCACAACATCATGGCCACCAACAAAACTTAGCAAAGATTGTTCCTGCTCCGGCTTTAACTTTTGGATATTCGGCAGCGACTCCGCCGCCATTACTGAACTACAACTCAAACTAACGAACAACATCAACGTCATCGTTCTCAGCCACTCCCTCTGCTTCGCTGATTGGACCTACAAAAATGTTCTTTCTGAAAACCGACTAATACACCGAAATCCCAGACCTAGTACAAGCAAAATAAAAATTTTGCAGGAAGTTCGTAGGAGGGCAGAGCCAGGCTAAGGGCCGTGTGCACACTCAGAGAAATGTCGAAAAGACGTGGTAAAGACAGTGGAGGCCTCGACTCCAAAATAAAGAAAAGTGAAGTGGAGGTACTGCTGCAAGAAGTTAGTGACAAATGACACATCATATGTAGTAGCGTCAGCGGTGGATGCAAAGCAGTAAATAAAAACGATGCATGGAATGCAATTACTCATGCAATGAACGCTGTTATCTGGAGAAGGGCGCAGAACTGATGAAGTGAAAATAAATGGTTTGATCTGAAATCTGAGGCAAAAAAACATATTTCAAAACATAGAACACAGATGACTGTACAAATATCCATGAGGACTGCTCTTGGTAGCCTAAAGCAGTGGTTCTTAACCGGTCTGGCCTTGGGACCCACAATTTTCTATGGTCATTACATTGAAGAGAACTTATTTTATATCTCAAAAATATTACTGCACATATGATATTGGCATTTGTATTAAAATATTAAATCATTGGAAAAATACTCAAACATTTCATCCATTTATATTTGACATCGCACTGTATGAACTGTATGTGAACACTGCAAATAATGAGGTGGGCCTACCACCTTTTACATTGACCAGATTTACAATGAAAAGACCAGAACAGGCTATTTTAGGGTCATTAATGAGAGAACTGGGGATGCTTTTTAGATCTGATCAGAGACTCAAAATCAGGCACCATGGTAGACAGAGCTACACGTAAATCATCTTCAGTGTTCAACCTGTTTCTTTGCTTGGACTTGAGCTGGACCAGAGTGGAGAATCCACTTTCACAGAGATAACTAGTGGTGAAGGGCAGTAAGATTTTAATTGCACGGATAGCCAAGGAGGAATACTCAGCCGTGACACTGTTGCACCATAAGTGAGAGAGGCTGACTTTGCCGAATTTCTTTTTCAGTGTCTGGTCGCATGAAAGCTCAATCAGCTGATTCTCTTCATTACATGGCAACGCGGCGCTTTCGAGGTCGATTCCAAAGGGATCTCGCACCCACTGTTCATCTTCACTTGATGTCTCTGGGAAGTAATTATGAAACCGCGATTGCAGTTTCCTGAGGTGTGCCGTAATGCTGCTCTTAAGGGCATTTTTGTCCGCGACAATGTCCAGCTGAAATATTTCATGATGGCCGTTGGGAAACATGTCCAGCCTGTCTTTGGACACTGTTTAGCCACAGTGCGATCTTCTTCTTGGACGCATTCACTTTATCGGACTGCTCAAACTTATTATGGCCCTTCCCTTGCAAAGATAAGTTCAGTGTGTTTAGGTGCTCGAACACATCAACAAGATAGGCAACGTGGGCCAGCCAGATCTTACTGTCAAACAGCTCAGCATAAAGCGTGACCATGTCTTTTGCGGCTCATGCCTCCCGATGGAGAAAGCAATGGTTCCAGATTGCATTCGTGCCCTTTCAAGAATTATTTTTACCACTCCCGAATGCCTGCCAGTCATGCAGGCAGCACCATCAGTTGTAATCCCAACGCAAGTACAAATCCACAGAGTTGAAAATCTTGCATGCCGTTGTGGTGGTAGGCAGATCTCTACTGCAGAGAAACTGTTCTTGTATATCTCCCTCCCAAACGTGCCTCATATGTACAAGTAAAATCGCATGGTTGGCTATATCCGTGGACTCATCCATCTGCAAGGCGTAATGAGTGCTTGCCTGGATACGGGCCATAGTCTGTTGCTTTAAGTATTTACCTGTGTGGAGCATGCTGAAGTCCATTTGCGAAGTCCTTAAATCCTGGCGTCGCCTCTCAAAATACTCGACTGGTTTATCTTTGACAGTCGGGTGTTTTGTCTCCAAGTGACGTTTCATTTTCGAGGGTTTCATGCTTTCATGTGCCAGCAATTCACTGCACACCACATATTGGGTGCTTGTTGCCTCAACATAGCTAAATCCATATTTCAAATACTCATATTTTCGTTTTGCCATGACAGCTCGCTAACGTATTACCGCTCAAATGTTTGATACATGTCACAAAACATTCTATTTCCATGACTACAACATGCATGGACCTGATATGAAAATAAAGGTTTTGGGTCAACTAGTAGGCCTTGGTAGCCTAGTCTCTGTGGATGGGGTCAACGTTACGCGGTTGACACCATCCCTCCGCAACCCATCCAGGACACCTCCGTGACCCAGTTTTGGGTCGGGACCCACCAGTTAAGAAACACTGGCCTAAAGCGTCCCAACAGGTAGCCTACCGTATTTCTTCGATTAAACGCTGTTGCGTTTAGTATACAATTATCATTTTTGGTGCAGCGTTTATTTGAGGGCGGGCGGCGTTTAATTAGTAAGAGAGATTTAGTGAATTGTAACTGCAGTGCGGCCATAGACAAACAAAGAATAGACAAGGAGGTCAAACACAAAGCCTATAGTGTAAAAACCGCGCGTGTCTACATTGTGTAGAACAGTGGTTCTCAAAGTGGGGTCCCCGAGCCATAGCCAGGGGGTCCGTGAAATAATTCGCCATAAATTATAAAATTGTAGAATTGTGCTGTATCATTAAAAAGTGAAAACATATATAATAATCAACAGATGGGTGACCATTGCACCAGTAAAATGAGCATATTGTGTCCATTGAGAGCACAAAGGTAGGGCTCTACAGTGCAACCATGTGTGCGAGCATGGAAAAGTATTTGGGCACACGGGTGCGAGCGAGTTTTAACCATAGACATACAAACTTATCTTTTTAACATATTGCAGCTGTCAGTTACGTGAAAAGAAATGATAGAACCCGAAAATGCTCAAACCATTATTTGCAACGAGAAACTTTTTTTTTTCTTTTCTGAGATTTCAACTACTAATAATTGCGACTCGGATAAACCTCATAGGCTGCGTTCTGCGATAACCTACTGAATCTGTCCTGGGTTGTAACAGCCTGGCTAGCGATCTAGCTAGCTAACCTTCACCCTCAGTGTGAACAATCAAACTAACCAAACTAACATCCAACACTACACATATCAAACGAGTTCAACAATAGAAACTTAAACAATGCTTCCGTCATCAAAATTAACCCCCCAACTGAGTCCCCTTCTGTCCTGCCGCAAGCCATGCTGAAAAGCAAGAGTGCAGTTGCGACCCTACATGAACACCAGTGCGAATAGCTACAACATAAAAACTAAATTTCCCATTAATGAGTAGTTTGAACCCATCCACCACCGAGGACTTAATTTGGATCAGTAGAGTGGGGCCCTCCCTGGAAATGTTTGATGCCTCTAAATGTGCTGAAAACTGGCTGTCAGATGGTGACTCCCATGCTACACAGCTTGGCCAAGCCAGTCAGTTTGAAACAATGTTACAATAAATACAAAAAAGTAATAAATTAATATGTAATGAATAAATAAGTAACCACTCTTGTTTCCGGTCAATTTTGTGCAAAACAGAGAGTCATGAAAATCATGGGAGTCAGGCAGCATCCGGCACTCCAGGCTGTCTTTGATTAAACTATAAATAATGACAATTTACCATCTTCTTCCCTCAGTGCAGGCCCTACCGCTTTAAGAACTCCTGTCCCCCCCCGTCCATCAAAGCCATAAATGGCAAGTCAGCCAGAGGCCCTGTAGAACCTGCTACTGTGTTTTGTTGACCTCACAACAGTACATATATGTACACATTATGATGTTCTTTTTGTTGATGAGGCTGCTTTACTGTTCCCGCACATTTTTGTATGCCATCATGATGATTTCAGGTGTGGCACATTAGCAGTGTGCAATTGGTTGGTTGATGGCATTATGTGCATGTACTGTAGGTATTGTATGTGTGCATGTGTATGGGTGACAGACTTTTGTATTTGTACGCTATGTCATTTGTTTAACAGTTAACAGTGTGTCCTAGAGACAAATGTATTTTTTTAAATTCATGCAATGAATCTAAAGGTCTCCTATTGCCCTCTGTCATTTACAGATTATTACCATTAGGGATTATGTTCCAAAAATCATTGGCAGTGAGGCTTTTGATCATTACATTGGTCCCTATAGGGGTTATGATCCAACAACAGACCCCTCAGCCTCCAATGTCTTTGCTACGGCTGCATTCCGTTTTGGCCATGCCACAATTTCCACTGTTCTCAGGAGACTCAATGAAAGCTTCCAAGAACACGAGTGCTTCTCCTCTTTGAGTCTACATAAGACTTTCTTCAGCCCATGGAGATTAGTTAAAGAAGGTTGGTGTTCTTTCTGTCTGTCCCCTATAAACCTTTTACCATTTCACTTAAGAATTTTTAAAATATGTAGCAGACGTGGCCGCGTCTCCGTCAGAGGTACACTCAGTCGACTCGGGATCGAACCCGCCACCACTGATATTTCAAGCGTGACCACTACCACCTACGCTAACGAAAAGCTATCGTTTTGCTGTTGTTTCGAGACAACCCCAAATACTTGATTAGCCTACATTCGGGTATTGTCTGGTGTGCCCACGGTAACCAGTTGTTTTCGATGAACCCAAGACAAAGAATATTTGATCTATGTCATATATGATGTCATATCATTGTAAAGCAGCGGACTAACGATATTATGTGTTATTGCTCTACTGCGACCGAATCCCACTTCATGCAAGCTTGCAAAGGTTTTATTTTCTTAGTGTTTGCAAAACCATAGTCCTGTTGTCTCTGAGCAACAAAATCCCCAGATTGTACCTGTAGGTATATGTAAAATGTGTGTCCTCCAGACTGTTCATCTCCAGCCAGTAAGAAGAAAGGCATCTTGCATAGTTTACCTTATGTATGAAAAGAAAACATGGGAGCAGACACTCGGACGACTATAGGGGCATGGTATTCCACATCAGATTATAGGTCTTCTTTGTCCTGCCCATCCTCTCCTCTGCCCTGCCCATCCTGTCTGTGCTTTTAAGCATGCAATGTATGTCAACTAATTAAAAAAAAAAATGTAGTGCACTTAGATTGTAACAGCAAAATTTATTTTGCAGTAGGTTATTTGTATTCACTGACCCCACTGTACATGTTGCCATACAAAATACAGAAAACCTTCTCTAGAGCTGCATTTTCACTCTTACATGCTTTAGCTCAGTGGTTCTCAACCCTGGTCCTCAAGTACCCCCTGCATGTTTTAGATATTTCCATGTTCCAACACCTGATTCAAATGAATGGTTGTTAGCAGGCTTCTGCATAACTAGATAACGACCCATTCATTTGAATCAGGTGTGTTGGAGCAGGGAAACATCTAAAACATGAAGGACAGGGGGTACTTGAGGACCAGGGTTGAGAAACACTGCTTTAGCTATATGTGTTGGTGAAGTTACTGTAACACCCCTGTGAAATCCAGCATTACCTAGCACAGTGGTTCCCAACCCTGGTCCTCAGGGCACCCCTGTCCTGCATGTTTTAGATGTTTCCCTGCTCCACGACCCATTCATTTGAATCAGGTGTGTTGGAACAGGAATTATAATAATACGTATAATAATAATTACGTATGTCATTGATTCATGTCATTATTATATGTTTACACACACATAAAACAATACTGTACATTTATTTGAACAATGTTCTGCACATTTCATTATCACTTAACTGTTAACTTGCTCTGATGACAAATAGCAGCGCAATAATATGACAAATATGCTCGTTTAAGTGGAATGTTGCAATGTTTCTTTAGAGAATACCTGAATTAGCCATTTGTTTTACTTTTTTCCATACATTTGAAGCCCAGTCGACCACTGACAATATACCAGATCACCAAAATGCACATGTGAATGTTTACTTCCTACTTTACTCGCCGTGAATATCGGTGGATTTTATGAAGGTGTCATGAGCTCTTATTGGATGCGGACCATAGTTGTCCGGAAAACATGCCTGTGTCGATAAAGATACAAAATGTTGGTTCCTTGAAAAATGTGCAAGAACTGGACATGCCAACACATTTTTTAAGGGTTGTAGAAAAGTTTTAAAGCGATACAGAAAAATACAGTTCCTCCATCGCCAGGGATCGTTCAAATGCACGATTTTGAGCTTCGGCCCACCACCTATAGCCCTTCAGCCTGAGATTTGGTTCCTTAAGGGAGACACTAGGAAATAGCTCAGTTAACTTTGACACTGGTAGTACAGCTTTGAGCAAAGTCAGCGGTACCTCCAGCAGTAGGCGCTCCCTAATGCGCGGTGAAGACGTATTTTCATCTCCGTATTTTCATCTCCTCTCCCCATTGTCCCAAACTGACATGTTGTAGCCAGCTCTTTTAAAGAAGCCACAAACTGGTCCGTAGTCTCGCCTGTGTTACAGTGTAGTACAGAGTGGACCCAAACGCAGCACAGATAGAATGAGGTGATTTATTGGGGTGTAGTCTTGAGTTGTAGTCTTGTGTTGTGAACCAGCGGGTCGGCAGGCAGACAGGTACTGTGTACACGGATGACGATCCTGGGCACAAAGAAAACTGGTTTTATATAAGGCAAGTAAATCAAGCAATGCTTGAGGGTCAAAAGTGCATACTACCACAGTAGCTGTGACAACAATCTGACAAGGAGTGGTTGGAAAGCCGGGTTGAAGTATTGCAAGATGATGAGTTAATGGGCGGCAGGTGTGTAGGATCTAGGCAGGATGATACAGGCAGGATGGTACAGGAGAACCAGCAGGGGGTGTAAAAGGGACAGGGATCAGGCCGTGGCTGTGGCCGTAACAGCCTGGGCGCTGGCCACGTTGTCTGAAGCGGTATCTTTCAGCTACGACGTTCACTTGCAGCGTAAAGAAAGTATGAATGTCAGCCAATGCCGTATTGTACTTCTCATCAGCAACCGTGTGTAGAAAAGTCTCTGGCCTTCCGTGCCCAAACTATGGATTAGCAGCGCGCGCTTTCCTGCCTCAGGCAATTCCGCATCAGGCATCGCCAGGAGATAATTCTCAAAAGTGCGTATTCACAGCTTGAATGGTATCGGCGGCCCCAGACATTTTGTAGAAAAGGTGTAGGCTGACTCAGGTTCAGAGTCGACATCCTCGTCGCCAATATGTTGTGTCGTAACAATAACGACTGTATTGTTTTATTCTTTTACTTTATTTTCACCTACATGAATTGGTAGTGTATGCATACTTGTATCTTCCCGGGCCACCTTATTCTTCCTCTACTACATTCACTTATCCTTTAAAATGGATTAATTGTGCACAGTGCCACCTAGCGCTAAGGTTGAAAATCACAGTACCACTGTTAACATTTGTGTTATAGTGTTAATGAAAGGGAAATTCTAAGAACTATGTATTAGTCAGGTTCACTATATATTTTTGTGGGATTTTGGGGGGGATTAGCTAAACTATACATTTTTGGAAAGGTTTTTGTATAAGGAGTCAGAAAATCAATGTTTGCATTTGCCCAGATGTCTGTGGCGGCCATATTGAATTAAAACAAAATGGCCACCGTAAAACTTAAATTTATAATATCTCGGCTTCTGAAAAAGCTTGAATGTTGATTTTAACTGCTAAAGTTACAAAGCTACAAGACTTTACCACATTAACCCATAGATGCATAAGTGGGTCAAAAATGACCCGGTGTAGTTGTCAGTTATCACAAGCAGTTGGTCAGATAACTCGGAGTTCCTTTTATTGAAGAGTTTAAAATTAGCTAATGTAAAATATGGATGTTCTCGAACTATCGACATGCACATTTAGACCACATTATGATTAAGCAACCTTTTTAATAAGACAGTTTCTATACATCATCATCATCATCGCTTTCATACATCAAGGCTTGGGAATCGTCATCATTCTGGCACTGGCTGCTGCACTGACACATGTCAGTGCAGGGTAAGTCATTAGCTCTGCAGGAGCACCTCCCAGAAGAGCAGTCATATTTACATTTGCATTGAACCAACTCAAGGATGGCCTTTGGGGCTGGGAGGACCTCTGTGGTCACTGGTTTGAGCATGCCATCCGAGTGTTTGAAATATCCGTTTTGCAGAGGATCCAGCTGTGGATCCTGCCGAGCAATGGCTGCCTGTGCCCATACTGTTGTTTGAACATGGACTCTCAAGATGTGCTGCTTCAGAGCTCCAAGTGTTGGAGGGAGAAGATATGCCATCGCATTTGAGGGATTGCCTTGATGTTGATCCCCTTGGGTGTGTAAGCTGCACATGTAAAGGATTCCAGGGCTGACAGCATTCCTTCTGTCACATCTGCTTCATCCAAAAGCATCTGCAGAGCTTTGACAATATCTTCATCTGCTTTGAGGTAGACCTGCAGCCAGGTTGCCTTGCCTATGTGGGAGAACTTTCCTGTGTTGTCAGCCCCAGTGAATGCATGGAAGGCTGGCAAAGCCTTTGCTCTTTCTTTACCTAGAGCTCGCCACAGTGGTTCAATCTGCACAACACCAGAGGCCATAGAAATGGACGTGTTCTTCAACATGAGATCATAGTTTGCTGTGACTAGCACTAAAACATCTGTATCTGGTGAGAAAAACACCAACTGTGCATCATGTGGGTTTCGCTGTGAAGCCAGCACAGCCTGGTGGATCAGCAGTGTGTCTGCTTCTTCGTGGTTGTTTTCTTCAAAGACAAGGTATTTGTTGCTCCTAGTGAGCCCAGAAGCAGATGTGATGATCAACTTGGAGGATCCTTGTTGTACTCCAGAGTTTTGGCAGCAAGATATTCAGTCAAATCACTCTTAGTCTTGTCATGGGAGAGGAACCTGCTCATTGGGATGTGTTTAATTTTTGTGTCATCTCTTGACTTGATACTGAATATAAGCTTTTCCTTGTCTTCGTTTATCTCTAGTTGCACTCTTCAGAGAATCTGCCCTATATGTGTCAAACATGAGGATGATTTCATCATAATCTCGTGTTAGTTGCATCAGTCTGTCAGCCACTCAGATCCTTGACTGTCAATACAGTCACTGTTTTTTTGGTCAGCTTCTGCACAAGCACCATACCGTCCACCAGTGCTATCTTCCGACTTGGCTGATCAGAAGATGTGAGGTCTGTGAGTCCTGTATCCATTGCATCTTGGTGAGTAGAACTTCCAACTTGAGGCGGCTGCTGGTCTTCATGGGGCATGTCTTCTTTTGTCAGCTTCTCAAGTAGATGGATTAACTTGGACTTATCATGGCATGGCAGAATTGTTCCATCAGGAGCAAACAGTGCCCTTGGTGTCAGAGGGAATTCATAGTTTCCTATGGCCTCTTTTTGGTTGATGTCTCGGTTTGACCTGGCAAGTACCATCAGCCTTGCAAAAAGGTCCTTGGTCTCCTTCAGATCCACAGTATTGTCTCTGAGTTTCACTGTAATCTTCTTGTTCCCAGACAGGAACATCTTGTTGTTCTCTTTCTTCACAGGGGCCCAGAGGCTGACATCTCCATTGATACGTTCTGACACAGTCTTCATACAACTTCTGGCCAGTGACATCAGCATTCAAGATCTGTTGTACATACTCATCTGGGATGTGGGCTTGCGTGATCACATTGTGCAGGTTGTCACCTTCAGTGGTAAAGGGGTTTCCATGGCTGAGTATGGCTGCCTTGATCTTGTTGATGTATCATGTGCCCTCTTGACTGCACTTGGCCCAAGCTCATGATGCTCTGTGATTCTGTCAGCTTCCATGTCAAACTGACTCTTGAACTCTTTCGACAGACGAGAAAGTTCTGGTGTGACCATGAAAAATCTCTGTCTGGCATTGGCATTGTTGGAGATGCCAATGATCCCAGAGCTAATCTTCATTATCTTGTTTAGGTGTTCGCATGCATGGTCTGCCCCAACAGACACAAAGGGAATGACACTCTTGGTGACTGATATATTGCCTGCTCGTAGTTCCTCCCATGTCTGAGGGTGATTTGTCCTCATGTCAGTTTCTTCTGCTATCATTCTTGATAAAGCAGATGCAAAAACCCATCCTAGCTGTGTCAGCTGATAGGATTCTGAGATCCCCTGGATGATGGCAAACTGTTCTGACCTCTTGGTAAGCTGCGGTTTTGGCTTGTCACAGTGAAGCATCTCTACATGGTAGGGAGTGACTGATAGACTCTGTGCATCTGTGCATTTAGAAGGATCAACCTTCTGGTACACTGCAGTGATCATTCCGTGAGTGGTTCCTTTTCCATCAGGAGTGTTCTGCAAAGTCTGTGTTATCTACTGCAAAAAACACAAAGGTTCCCTTCTTCAGGAATGGTGGTCTCATTTCCATGAGAAGGGCACGGCCATGTGAAACAGAGTAGCCATGAGCATTGAAAAGATTCATTAGCTTCTTGTTGCGTGTGTCATGGTGGACAGTCAGTGCTAGTCCCAGAACCTGTGGGTTCTCTCATGCTTGGGGTGACCTGAATGATGCTGATTCACTGCTCGGTATGTACTTTACCTGTGCACAGGATTTGAACCCATACATGATATTCTGGCTCACCATCAGCGTTGCTCGGTCAACAACTCTGGTTCTCTTTTCAGTTTGCAGCTTTTCAGCAGGCCCAACCATTATCCAATGTATTAAGGTGTGTAGTTCAGCTGGAACATTGCCAATGTCACTAGATACCTTTATGACATTTCTCTCATTGGTCTTGGTAAAGGTTGCAATACTTTTCCTTATTACCTGAGCTGCTTTGTAAATTGTCTTCATGCTGTTCTCCTCCTCCTTGCCAGCTGTCATTGTGGTAGTAACCATGTCCTCTTCCATTGTTACATTGGCTGGCCATTGTCCTTTTGGCAGAAGAAGCACTCTTCCTTATCCAGTGGATTTGTATGGGATCATGTGAATGGGGTCTGGCTCAGCCGTTTCTGTGCTTCTTCTTTTCTGTCCACGCTTTTTGGCAGTGTAGTGTCCTGTAGAAGCATGTGCATTGCGGTCTTTTGCAAAGTTGTATTTCAACCTTATTAGTTGCACTTGAATGACAGGAGTGATGCCAGACTGCCTTCTCTGTGCACATTGTTTCTGGTGTGCAGTTCTGCAGTTGCCTTTGTACTTGGACATAGTCCCAGTGTTTCCCCTACCATTATATTAGGGGGGCGCCGCGCCGCGCCCCCCCAACGGCACCCCCCGCCCCCCCCTGGAAGGTCAAGTAAAAATAAATAAAAATAAGGTTACCTTTCCTATTAAACAGGTCTATAGCTTGCTCTTTTATTAAACAAACTAAATGGCCTTGTTATTTATCTTATTTACACGACGGCATGTAATTTCTGTCTCTACATGGTCGTCGCCCCCGCCGCCGACCTACCCCCCGCCGCCGACCTACCCCCCGCCGCCGACCTACCCCCCGCCGCCGACCTACCCCCCGCCGCCGACCTACCCCCCGCCGCCGACCTACCCCCCGCCGCCGACCTACCCCCCGCCCCCCCCCCCCCAAAGCTGTAAGCCGAGGGGAAACACTTTAGTCCCCATCATTCAAACTGGCCCTCTCTTGAACTACCTGAAGAATGAGCCCATAGGGCTCTAATATAGGGTGTTGGACCAGGACTCCTTTCTTTTTATCATCAGACTGGCAGAAAATGCACTGCTTCCAGTTAATGGACTCCTCAACTTGACATACCCCTTCTTTACCTTGTTACTTGTCACTCATGCTTGGCACCTGCAAATACATAAAATATTATCAAGCTAGCTAGTGTTGTTATCTAACTACAAGGGGTCATTTGATGATACATGACAACACATGCTCTCAACATAATAATTATGAATGAAAATACTCTTTCAAACAATCGTCATTTACAAGACTGACACATACTATACAGTAATGTTAGAGACCTGTTAGCAGCAGTCATAAATGTATATGTTGTTGAAATATAACATTCTGAAGTAAAAATTCAGACAATAGGCTACTTACTATACATGTACCAGATGCTCTGTAAAACAATGTTCTTGAGGGATGACACAGCTGATATAATATGTTGTGTGTTCCACAACAACTATCCCAGTATCAGAAGTCTGAGGAGCAAAAGTCATGTATGACACACACTATACAGTAATATTAGCTAGCTTAGTTAGCTGTAGTCATATATGTATAAATATGTTGTTGAAATGTATAACATTTTCTGAGGTAAAATTAAGATAATAATACTTACTATACATGTGTTAGATGCTCTGTAAAACAATGTTATTAAGGGATGACACTTCTGATGTAGAAAGTCTGAGGAAGAGCCATTGGCTGTAAACATCACTGCAAATAAAATCTTTCAACAGGAACTACTTTGTGAGGGGATCACTCTCAGCATCCATTCTAGTAGGCTTGCAATGCTCATGTCTTTGTAATCATTCCCACAATAAATATTAAAAGTTTTAATGAGTGATATAAAAAATCTTTATTTTTTGAAGAACAGCTGGAATATGAAATTATAACTTTTCATTCCAAAGATATTGCAAGAAAACAACCACACAGGGTCATTTTTTACCTGCATTGTAGGCTGCAGCCTACGGGCCCCACGTGTGCAGGGGCCCCGGATTGGCCGGACTGTTGTTTATTATTTAAATGTACTTCAGCGCGAACAAAATAAAGACCCTTATTGGCCCATAAGAAACTTTTTATTTTATTTAAATAAGCAGGTGATTGGGTAGATGTGATTTGGGTCACATCTGTCCAATCAGCTGCTGCTGGCCAAATCATGTCAATCATTGTCATTACTCACTGCTATTGCTGGATGGCATAGTGGCAGAATGACCGAAAGAAAGTAAAGTGGAGCACAAAAACGCAAAATACAAAGGTTAAAAGAACAACGTGACCAAGATATCCTGAAACAAATCCCGAAATTGAATGGATACTTAAGGCTGCTGAATCTTCATCCAGTCAAAAACGAGATCCACAGCAGGAGGACTGCCAGCTAGCATCGGCTAACATCGGAGCTGGGGTTGAAACACCGGCAGCAGGATCCTTAGCTGTTGCAGCAGCTAGCTCATCATGTCATCGGTAATATTTCAGCGAATTTGGGGGAGTTATTCCACAATGACTGCATATTACACATGTTGGTTTTTAAGGCTGGTTCTAGTTTTTTCACGTTATGAGTGATAGATGTAAAGACACCAGTCAAAATGACCTCCGCGACAAGGCCGCAGCCTCACAACCATCTCACTCAGATAGGAGGGAGTCTGAGACGGTCCGAGTCAGAGACTTCAGCCACCCGAAGCGCCATGCTGCAGACACAGTTCACCTGCTCGTGGGTCAGCCGCGCCCCCGGCAGACATGAAGGGAATCCCTCCCTCCCCCCCCCTCCTCCCCCCCCCCCCCCTCCACCTGTTGCTGCGGAGGAGAGAGCACAAAAAGAGGCTGCAAATCCAGCTACCTATAGCTCGGATCCTGCATAATCATAATTAAAGGCCTGATTGTAGCACTGGGCCTACGGTGCGTGTCCACTGCAGCGACGTGATGCGAGCGACAACATGTTTTCCATTCATTTTCAATGGAGCCAGGCGAATCGCTTGCGTGGTGCATTGTGGGTAGCGACGCGACAGAGTTGAGATTTTCTCAACTTTATGCAAATGAGGAGTGATTTTCGCTAGCGATGGCCAATCGGAGTGTTTTCTTGTTTCTCGTAACGTAGCAACCATGGTCAACATTTCTAGCTTTCTAGGTTTCAAGGTGGAGGAGAAACTAATCGTTTGTTTGGCTGCTTACCCAGTCTTGTACGATACATAGCTGTATTCGTACAGAGATGTTAATAAAAAACGATGCATGGCGCAAGGTTGCCAAAGTTGTTGGTGCTTGTACTTTCAAATTCAGTCTAGTCACATTACGTAACTTCATTCTGTGGTAACTAGCACTAGCTAGCTAGCCTGGCTGGAACTCCCTATCGTATGGACAGATTAGCAGAGACTTTGAGTAATATAATAAAACGTTTTTACACATGTCAACGTGTATGTCTATTAAACAGTTTTGTATTTTGTATACAAGTTGTATTTTGATCGATGTTGCGAGTACGTAAACCCAAGTCTGCACACTTGGCCATGACAACTACAACAGTGACTTTAGAGAACTACATTCTACATTAATCTGTTAACGCCCCCGAGCGTGGTGAACTGTGGGAAGGCAAGCGATTTGCGTCGCTGCAGTGGACACGCACTGTTATGCTTGTTTGTATTTGTGTTTTGTCTGTAATGTTCAACTTTTCATTTGACCTATGTAGTGTGGTGGTAATTTTCTTACTGTTGAGGTCCATACTTGTAGGAATGTAAAGAAAACACTGTAGTAGTGTTGGTGACTCCATGTGTGTGTATGCCAGTTCACCTTTGCATGTGGACCATGTATGGCACTAAATACATTTTTCTAATAAAGCACAATGTTTAAGGGGGGGGGGGGCTCACACAAAGAGCAGCCTAGGGGCCCCTGACCACCTTAATCCGCCCCTGAAAGGGTTAATATGGTAAAGTGCAACCAGCAACATTGGATTCCTTGACCCTGAAAATGTGGGTTTAGCAGTTAAAATCAACATTCCAGCTTTTTCAGAAGCCGAGATATTATAAATTAAAGTTTTACGGCGGCCATTTTGTTTTAATTCAATATGGATGCGTAGAGTAGCATGGATGCATTAAGAGTAGAATAAAAATAGAGAGTAAATGGATGTTGAAATGCAGTGCTCTGAGGTGGTGCATGTCAGTTTAGGCAGAGGTAGCCTTTTAAACCTCTAGGTTAAAAAAAATTCTGATTAGACTTTAGGCTATACATTTATAGTTGTATTTGACATTTAACAGACATTTAATTAATTTAGCAAGTTATTTAACTCAAACAACCATAACACAGCTTTTAATACAACTATAGCCAACATAAATATTTGTGACCGAAACTATAATTGACCTGCTTATCATTAAAAAATGGATTCAATTTAGGAGAAAAAATAAAAAGTGCCTTGTGTGCATGTGGGGACCTCAGTGCTAGCCTAACGTCACATTGGCAGCACACGTTAGCAACGACACAGTAAGACAGACAGCGATATCAGCGAGGCCTCAGCATTAGTACCGTAGCTAAAATTCTAGGAAAGTTGAGGCTACTTTTCGCTATGTACCTACGAACATGTCTTAATCCGCTAGACAAGTGGGTTCCCCTTCGTTCTTTTGGTGAGCAGCAGTCCCACGAGCACTACTTACCCTGCTGGCAGCTGTGCTCCGTTTTGCTCCTAGATTCAGACCTAGCCCTGTTTTTGTGTGAGTCATTAGAAGAGCAGAGCGCCGGTCACTTCACCGCAGTGAAGAGAAAAATATATATATCTTCGCACCCAATCAAATTCCAGGATCCTGCTTTGTTGACTTATTCTAGACGTGTGTTATATCACCCAGTATATTTTTTTATTTTCAAAATCACACTGGAAAAAGCTAGTTTAAAGCTATTTTCCTCCTGTTTCCGTCAATTGCTGCCTGCTGCGCATTTTGCATTTTTCCCCTGGACTTTCAATGCTGCGATTCGCTTTTCTATCAGTAAATGCCGCAAGGAGTCCCGTGCACGAATATGTAATTCGAATTATTTCATTTTATCTCAACCATTTAATGTTGAATCTACAATAGATAATATTATAAAATAAATTAAAAAATGAGAAACAGCACACCCAATTTGTATTTGAACTTCAGTGCTTTCCCTCAGCTCGAGTAGATCATTGACTGTCGATAGACAGTGGTTTCACAAAATAAGCCATGGAGGAAATCCAGTCTCAGGAAAGGCGATTGGCAGGAACAGGATTGCTGGAACACAAATGGCAGGAAAGTAGCAGGAACCTCTAAAATGAGAAATTGACATTCCACTGGCACATGGCTGTCTGTGTTGTTAAGCAACTGTCAGGGCCTCACAAGCTTACGCAACATGTCTTGAGGGGTGAAAACCTTTATTTTTTCGAAAAAACATGCAGATATACTAGGTGGGTACAAAATATATTTCATTGGTTTGTAATCTAGAAGAAAATAATGTGGGAAAGACACAGCAATACACCATTCAATTAAACTATGACAAAGGATAACTGAGTCGTTGGTATACTGATAAGTGGTTGGTTAGTTAGCCAACAAGTCTAATTGTACAAAGTTTAATTATGCTTTATGAAAGCCTTCTCAAATATATTGTTTGATTGGTTCAATCAAACAATATATATCAGTTAATATGAAAATAACTGCCATTTCTCTTGTCCAAAAGGTGGAATAGAGCCGGTGTTACGAGGTCTGTTGGGGACGGCTGCTGTGATAATGACCACAGACAAGCTACTGACAGACGAGGTGACAGAACGACTTGTGGTGCTTAACATACCAGAGAAGTTGGACCTGGCCTCACTCAACCTACAGCGTGGCAGAGATCATGCACTACCAGGTGAGACACAGGGATGAAATATCCATGCCATGATGGCCAATAAGGTAGAAAGCCCTTGTTCAATAACATGAGGAAACACAATACATCCCCTGGACAAGACTGGTGAGTATAGTACTGTGATGTGGTAGTGGGTGTTTAAAGGAAAACGATGAAAGATGGGAGACGATGGGCGAACAGGAGAGCAAAATGGAAATATAAATGGAAGTAATAAAATAATTGGTAAACTAAACCAGATCATTTCTAGTCCAAAATTTCTAATATTTACAATTAGGTCTATTTATTTTGGCAAAATTGCAACCTTACTAAACTCCTTAGTGTTCTGTCACTCAACGCATTGCGCTCATCCTCTTTTTGTTTCAACACTACATATGGTCTTTGTTGGCAGACATTATTGTTGGAATGCTGCTTCAGCAATCCAAGTATTGTTCTTTGAATCTTTATTGTTGGAACGCTGCTTCAGCATTCCAAGTATTGTTCTTTGAATCTTTATTCAACTTCTTCATATTCTTATTCTATGTCTTCCGTGGCACGTTTCAGCGCCTTCAAATCTTCAGCTATTAAAACCGTTCAGCTATCAAAAAATTCAGCAGTTTCAGGCCATTCCTGCTATGACTGTTCAGCTTTCTACCTCTTATGCTTGAATTAATATAAATCAATATTCATCATATTTTTTACATGGGTTTCCAATGGAGTTTTCTTTCAAATCCTCTCAAACTTCTTTAAACTTCTTCAACTTCCAAATCCTTCTTCTTCCTCAAACTTTCTGCTAGAGCCACTATTTAAACTGTAAAATGTTGACAAAACCCTAAACTATTTTTAAATAATTCAGCTTTTTGATATCTATTCAACTTTTTTCAATATCACTGATTATGTTTCATGACTTTTTCAAGCCGTTTCTGAGATTTACATGGGTGTGTACGTGAAAGCCTAGAGTGCAGACTGAAACGCTTTGAGTGGAGGGGAGCTTCGGATGTCGTTGAAAAAATATTTATAGTTTGCAAGCATTGCCACAATTTTCGCTCTTCATGCTTAGTTTTTGGATCAATAGATAGCTAATTTTGTGCTGGTCGTAGACAGTTGTCTGTTGAATTCAACAGACGTACACATTTGTTCAGAGCCCCACGAAAGCGAGACAAAGTCCAACTCTCGCCCCATAGAGACCAATGCAAATCTGGTGACAAAATCGTCAGAGAAAGCAAAAAGAACAAGATATTGAAACTGCCGGTAGAGTCGTATTTCTGACCGCACAGAAATATAAAAGACATCTCTGGTTTCGGCAGAGTCTTGGGTCTCTGAAAATATCCTTATTTTTTGGATTGGAAGTATAGTTTTGCGTCTAGGTTAACTTGTTTGAGGTGTGGATTCTAGCTAAATTTCTGTTATTCTCTGCCCTCTCTGCGCGTTAGCATTCATACCTGCACCATCACCGTGGCAACCACACAAACAAGCGCCACTCAGTCTGTTACACAGGTGATTGTTATTAGCTGATTAGTGGAGACACAGGACAAGCTATTCAGTCAACTCGTCTCATTAAAAGACTAAGAGCACCACAACACAACTACTACCACTACTGATACTGCTATATTTTATGCCACTACTACAACTACTAATTCTGCAGATGCTGCTAATATCTCTTTTACTAACTACTTCGCTAATGGAACTGTTTTGTTCTACTACGCCACTGAGTGCGTTTACTTGACCATGAGAAACCCGATTACTAGCAATTGTCGTTTTATGCCATACGACCCCGTTTACATGTGTAATTAGTTATGCGATTACTCAATAAGCGCGTCTACATGATTCTTTTTATTAATCGTTGTAAACTTGCACCATCATCCTTCTGCAACAAAGTGTCGCCGTGTCTTCCTGTATCGGCCCTACTGCTGTATGTTTCATTCAATCAACACATTGAATCCTACTACCCTTACAAAAAAGAAGTATACTTCAAGTTTATTTTGTAAGTATACTTAGTATAAAAAGTATACTATTATCATGGTACTTAAGAGTATACTAGCAGTGTACTAGCAGTGTACTTATTTATATACTATTTTTGTACTAAGTAAACTGAATAGGCCCACTTTTTAGGTAATTTAGTACACTTTAAAGTACACTTATAGTGTATTTGAGGTTTACTTTTGAATACTGTAAAGTAGCCTGTGTAGTGCACTTTCAGTTCATAAAGTATATTTCCTAAAGTACTTAAAAGTATACCTTGGAATACTCTAAAGTAACCTGTGTAGTGCACTTTTAGTTCATGAAGTATACTTCCTAAAGTACTCAAAAGTATACCTTGGAATACTTTAAAGTAACCTGTGTAGTGCACTTTCAGTTCATGAAGTATACTTCCTAAAATACCTCAAAGTATACTTTGCAATACTTTCAAGTGCACTTTCAATTAATGTAAGTACGTCAAGAAGTAAACTTAATAAATGTCAATTTACTCTGATTTAATAATACATTTAAATGTTTAGGGGCCCTTCACACGCAGCTGATCTTGCGTCATTTAGCGAGAACGGGGGCCTTCGCCAAGTGACACCGCAGATCCTTAGCTGAAATAAATGTATTATTAAGTATACACTAATGATGAAATAATCCAGCTCCTCTTATGAAACGTAACACTCATTTAACTCACGGTTACAATGGTACAACAATGACAATTACCACGCAACAAAACACTACATTCTAAGCAGACACATTAAATAAACGAAATTCATGAAGTTACATTTGTATTTCGAATAAACGGCAAACTTATCGGCAAATCTTTACATTATTTACCGCCTTGCATCATGGGAATTGACCAGCCAATGAGCCACGTTATCTTCATTTTTTCACATCCTTATTTCGTTCTTCAGTCAGTTTGACAGTATAACCTTCAAATGCACAATGCAACCCTTCTGTCTGCTTCTTTCTCAAGTAGCTTTTTCGTTTTTTCCATTAATACTCCAATTGATAATTATTAGTATAAGAGTATAGGGCTTCAAAATGTTTTTGCAGTAATTAAGGGTACAGCTTCAGTACGAAAAAAGTTTCAATGTGCAATGCATAATAGATTTTCCTAGACATGAATAATTAGAATGAGATTGATCTAAAGAATTAAACCTATAATGTACTTTAAAATTATTTGGACTGTTTTTGCTGTATAATAATAGAAAACATACATCCTAAGAAATATATACAATTTTCTGTTTCGAAGCATACTTCTTAAAAGTATATCAAAAGTGAACTATTTTCTAAGCATACTTAAAAGTATATCAAAAGTGAACTATTTTCTAAGTATACTCCTTAAAAGTATATCAAAAGTGAACTAAAAGTGTACTATCCATATTTTAGTATACTTATAGTATACTTTAATATACTTCTTTTTTGTAAGGGTAAGAAAGCCGAGTAAACACTCAATGCACACATCTGCTACTGCTATTACTATCCCAACTATAATTTCAGCTGTTAAGACTATAATATTCTTTTCATGACTAGCTAGCCTAGGCCTACTTCTTCTTCTGTTTAACAGTTCAGCTATCAGCTTCTCCCGCATTGTATTTCAGCTCTTAGCGTTGTTAGATGATGCAGTTCAGTTTCCACACTGCCTCTTTTGTGTGACTCACACATTTTTGAAATTCATTTCAGCTTGCGGATATTTTCTCATTTCTGTATTTTCTGCAATTTAAGATTTTTTTTTCATCTTTCAGCATTCCAACGCATTTTCAGCAGGAAATGCCTTTCTAGTTGTTGGAATGCTGCTTCAGCATTCCAAGTATTGTTCTTTGAATCTTTATTCAAGCATCTTCTTCTTCTTCTTCTTCTATTTCTTCCGCGACACCTTTCAGCGCCTTCAAATCTTTAGCTATTAAAACCGTTCAGATATAAAAAAAATTCAGCCGTTTCAGGCCATGACTGCTATATCTTTTCAGCTTTGTACCTCTTATGCTTGAATTAATATAAATCAATATTCATAATATTTTTAACATGGTTTTCCAATGGAGTTATTTTTCAAATCCTCTCAATCCTCTTAAACGTCTTCAACTTTCAAATCCTTCTTCTTCCTCAATCCTTCAGCTACAGCCACCATTTAAACTTTAAAATGTTGACAAACCCCTAAACTATTTTAGAATAATTCAGCTTTTTGATATGTAATCAACTTTTTTCAATATCACTGATTATGTTTCATGACTTTTTCAAGCCGCTTCTGAGATTTACATGGGTGTGTACGTGAAAGCCTAGAGTGCAGACTGAAACGCTTAGAGTGGAGGGGAGCTTCGGATGTCGTTGAAAAAATATTTCTAGTTTGCAAGCATTGCCACAATTTTCGCTCTTCATGCTTCGTTTTTGGATCAATAGATAGCTAATTTTGTGCTGGTCGTAGACAGTTGTCTGTTGAATCCAACAGACGTACACATTTGTTCAGAGCCCCACGAAAGCGAGACAAAGTCCAACTCTCGCCCCATAGAGACCAATGCAAATCTGGTTAGGAGAAAGTAAAAAGAACAATATTTTGAAACTGCCGGTAGAGTCGTATTTCTGACCGCACAGAAATATAAAAGACATCTCTGGTTTCGGCAGAGTCTTGGGTCTCGGAAAATATGCTTATTTTTTGGATTGGAAGTATAGTTTTGCGTCTAGGTTAACTTGTTTGAGGTGTGGATTCTAGCTAAATTTCTGTTATTCTCTGCCCTCAGCGCGTTAGCATTCATAGCTGCACCATCACCGTGGCAACCACACAAACAAGCGCCACTCAGTCTATTACACAGGTGATTGTTATTAGCTGATTAGTGGAGACGCAGGACAAGCTATTCAGTCAACTCGTCTCATTAAAAGACTAAGAGCACCACAACACAACTACTACCACTACTGATACTGCTATATTTTATGCCACTACTACAACTACTAATTCTGCAGATGCTGCTAATATCTCTTTTACTAACTACTTCGCTAATGGAACTGTTTTGTTCTACTTGCCACTGAGTGCGTTTACTTGACCATGAGAAACCCGATTACTAGCAATTGTCGGTTTATGCCATACGATTACTCCATTTACATGTGTAATTAGTTATGCGATTACTCAATAAGCACGTCTACATGATTCTTTTTATTAATCGTTGTATGCTCCACGGACAAAACTTGCACCATCATCCTTCTGCAACAAAGTGTCGCCGTGTCTTCCTGTATCGGCCCTACTAGTGTATGTTTCATTCCATCAACACATTGAATCCTACTAAGAAAGCCGAGTAAACGCACTCAATGCACACATCTGCTACTGCTATTACTATCCCAACTATAATGTCAGCTGTTAAGACCATAATATTCTTTTTATGACTAGCTAGCCTAGGCCTACTTCTTCTTCTGTTTAACAGTTCAGCTTTCAGCTTCTCCCGCATTGTATTTCAGCTCTTAGCGTTGTTAGATGATGCAGTTCACACTGCCTCTTTTGTGTGACTCACACATTTTTGAAATTCATTTCAGCTTGCGGGTATTTTCTCATTTCTGTATTTTCTGCAATTTAAGAAAAATAATTTCATCTTTCAGCATTCCAACGCATTTTCAGCAGGAAATGCCTTTCTAGTTCAAGCATCTTCTTCTTCTTATTATTCTATTTCTTCCGCGACACCTTTCAGCGCCTTCAAATCTTCAGCTATTAAAACTGTTCAGCTATCAAAAAATTCAGCCGTTTCAGGCCATGACTGCTATATCTTTTCAGCTTTGTACCTCTTATGCTTGAATTAATATAAATCAATATTCATAATATTTTTAACATGGTTTTCCAATGGAGTTTTTTTTCAAATCCTCTCAATCCTCTTAAACGTCTTCAACTTTCAAATCCTTCTTCTTCCTCAATCCTTCAGCTACAGCCACCATTTAAACTTTAAAATGTTGACAAAACCCTAAACTATTTTTTTAAATTCAGCTTTTTGATATCTAATCAACTTTTTTAAATATCACTGATTATGTTTCATGACTTTTTCAAGCCGTTTCTGAGATTTACATGGGTGTGTACGTGAAAGCCTAGAGTGCAGACTGAAACGCTTAGAGTGGAGGGGAGCTTCGGATGTCGTTGAAAAAATATTTCTAGTTTGCCAGCATTGCCACAATTTTCGCTCTTCATGCTTCATTTTTGGATCAATAGATAGCTAATGTTGTGCTGGTCGTAGACAGTTGTCTGTTGAATCCAACAGACGTACACATTTGTTCAGAGCCCCACGAAAGCGAGACAAAGTCCAACTCTCGCCCCATAGAGACCAATGCAAATCTGGTGACAAAATCGTCAGAGAAAGCAAAAAGAACAAGATTTTGAAACTGCCGGTAGAGTCGTATTTCTGACCGCACAGAAATATAAAGGACATCTCTGGTTTCGGCAGAGTCTTGGGTCTCGGAAAATATGCTTATTGTTTGGATTGGAAGTATAGTTTTGCGTCTAGGTTAACTTGTTTGAGGTGTGGATTCTAGCGAAATTTCTGTTATTCTTTGCCCTCAGCGCGTTAGCATTCATAGCTGCACCATCACCGTGGCAACCACACAAACAAGCGCCACTCAGTCTATTACACAGGTGATTGTTATTAGCTGATTAGTGGAGACACAGGACAAGCTATTCAGTCAACTCGTCTCATTAAAAGACTAAGAGCACCACAACACAACTACTACTGCTATATTTTATGCCACTACTACAACTACTAATTCTGCAGATGCTGCTAATATCTATTTTACTAACTACTTCGCTAATGGAACTGTTTTGTTCTACTACGCCACTGAGTGCGTTTACTTGACCATGAGAAACGCGATTACTAGCAATTGTCGGTTTATGCCATACAATTACTCCATTTACATGTGTAATTAGTCATGCGATTACTCAATAAGCACGTCTACATGATTCTTTTTATTAATCGTTATATGCTCCACGGACAAAACTTGCACCATCATCCTTCTGCAACAAAGTGTCGCCATGTCTTCCTGTATCGGCCCTACTGCTGTATGTTTCATTCAATCAACACATTGAATCCTACTAAGAAAGCCGAGTAAACGCACTCAATGCACACATCTGCTACTGTTATTACTATCCCAACTATAATTTCAGCTGTTAAGACTATAATATTCTTTTTATGACTAGCTAGCCTAGGCCTACTTCTTCTTCTGTTTAACAGTTCAGCTTTCAGCTTCTCCCGCATTGTATATTTCAGCTCTTAGCGTTGTTAGATGATGCAGTTCAGTTTCCACACTGCCTCTTTTGTGTGACTCACACATTTTTGAAATTCATTTCAGCTTGCGGGTATTTTCTCATTTCTGTATTTTCTGCAATTTAAGAAAAATAATTTCATCTTTCAGCATTCCAACGCATTTTCAGCAGGAAATGCCTTTCTAGTTTGCATTAATATGCACATACCTGAGAACATGTACAATGAAGTAATCGTACTTGATACTTATCCGAAACAATATGATGAATTCAGTTTTAGTTTCCATTCACACCACAAAACACATTTATTTGAGATACTCACGTTCTTCATTGTAGGCTGCATTGTAGTAAATTCGAGAGGGTGTTGGATGAAAGGTAGTTGTGTATGTAATCTGCTAATTTTTTTCTGCATGAAAAAAGGGATAACAAAGATAACAAAATATTCTTGATAATACAAAGGAAACAGATGGACTACTACTCCAGAACATCTTCCATGCCAACTCCTAAAAGCATACCTAAACAGATACCTTCAGCCTTATTCCAACACTATGTCCAGTCCCCACAAGTAACAAGGGGGCAGCTATTACACTACTGTTACCCTAACCCTGATACACAACACTGGCTGTTTATCAATCCACGTTTTTCTCCGTCTTTCATTGCCAAGTACGGTTCCAATCCAAAGAACACAAGTAACCAAGAACGTCAAAAATACCCGGAAGTGTTCTTGATCCACCACTTTTATCGAGGATGCATCGGATGGTGATTTGGCCAGCGAGAACGCATATGATTTCCCAGAAGTCATTGCAAGATGTCAGGAGAGGCGGACAAACTTCATAACCAAGTTTTTACTATTCATATTTCAGCTAAACGGTACGTGAAAATCAGCGTCTGAATTAAAAAGTGACAAAAAATGGCCAGTGTAGTTGCTGAAAATGTGCTTATTTTATTGATGAAACGGAAAATTTGGAAATTTGCGCCGACTTTTCGATAACCTAGCTAGCGAGTCCAGGGTATTGCGCAATAGCCAAGAAAACCCGCATCTCAATTCATTCTCCGTCCTCGCGGTCTTGCAAGACGTTCTTAGCGTTCTTCGGATTGCTAAACAGCCACTATGTTTATTAATGATTATCACACTACTGGGGGGTATTCCAGGTAGCGGGTTTAGTGAAAACTTTGAGTTGGTTTTCCGTTCCAGAAAGAGAGTTAACGAAAACTTTTGGTCAGTGTCCATGGTAACTTACTCTGTGAACCTAACCTGCTCGCTAGCAGGTTTTCCATGACAAACTCATTGGCAGACATGGGATATCCTTTCCTGGTTCAGCCGACTGATCTCGAACAAAATTGTATTCGCTTCATGCAATTTCACCTTGAAATGTCAACCGTTTCTTAACATTTGTCCCAAAGCTGACCAAAGCTAATACTCTGCCCTTTCTATTCATACGATCTCAGCAGTTAGTGTGTAGCAGAGAGGATAGAGAGACTGACTATTAACCTTATGCTCATGAGTTCAAATCCCCATTCAGCCTATTGTTGGCCAAACATGAAGTAGTTTTGCTCTCTTGTTGTCCAACTCTCGATCTTCTCGTGTACATGTTTATAATATTTTGCGGAGGAACCCGCATCGCTGCTTGCAGCTATATTTGAAATTGTATTTGGTCTTCTTCATTGCCTACAAATAGAAATCCAACAATTGGTATTTTTATCGGCTATTGATCCTACAATTTACATGATTCACCTGTGACCATGTACCGTCCTGTAACTGGTGTTTCAGCAAATCTATTTCAAGATTGTAGGGGGTCAATATTGGCCAAACAACCAAAACTAATGTGCCTATGGTTTGAAGGAAGATGGGAAACTGAAGAGTGTATTAATATTAACCAAATAATGCCAATACCAATGGAATTACAGTTATTTGACTATGGGTTAAATCAGAGCAAGAATGGTCAGTAAGGTTCAATAAAATTATCATTTAATCATATTGCAAATGAATGAAATCAATAAAGGTTAACTCTTACCTACTCTACCATGATTATTGTAAACCAGAGATAGAAAGCAAGAGGTGAGGAAGGAGTAGGACAAGCCAGAGCTGATGATAAGGTCTCAGGAGATCAAGAATCCACAGAACAATGCTTCACAATTCCTTTTATACCCAAGAAGAATTAATCACAACACAATCTTGACCCTTATCAACATATGACTAGCAATGCTACAGTAAGTTACACAATGATGTGTGAGAGTCATCAAATTGAGACTCCATCCAGTAACTCCAGATTTTATCATATGAGAGGTGGGGGCAGGTTGATAGCCTTACAAGATCAGCCTTTATTCTTCTGCCCTAAGTACACCATATCTAGCCTGGTCCTAACCAGACTCTCGTACATTTCATTTGTACAGTCTGGGCTCACTCCATTGACAAGCGTTAACTTCCTTGAAGGCAGGTACTCTGTTGAAGTTTAAAACAATTGGATCTGCCCAGAGCCACTCTGATCTGCCATAACCAATCGCTAGCGTTCACCTTAGCCAACTCCTTCAAGACTAACAGAGCTAGCTGGAAAATCAAACAAACCCCGTGGGGATCAAAGATTGTTTTTGCTCTGGCTTTAACTTCTGGATATTCGGCAGCGTTGCCACAATGGACCAAATGGCTTCGCTCGCATCTTTCTCTGCCGCCATTACGGAACTACAACACAAACTAGCGCACGACATCATCGTCATCGTTCTCAGCTACTCCCTCTGTTCGCTGATTGGAGAGGTAGAAAATTAACCGGAGACATCTGACTTACGTACCTCATGCCCAGACCTAGTACAGAAGCTAAATCAAAATTGAGCGGAAGTACGTAGGAGGGCAGAGCCAGAATACACCATCTCTTGATCAAAATAGAAATTCAGCAAATTCAACAATTAGTATTCAAATAGGCTATTGTTCCTACAATTAACATCACCTGTGACCATGCATCCTCTTGTAACTGGTGTTCCAGTAAATCTTTTTCAAGATTAGCCTTTATTCTTCTACCCTAAGTAGGCCTACACCATCTCTTGGTCAGTTTTTGGCACTTTCTTCATGAGGTGCAGTTTGTACAACTCCTTTACTTGTAACTGGGAATACATGAGATAACATTTAATTTCACAGTTCCACATGCAGAATTCACCTGCCATGAAATGAACATCTCACTGTATGCAGCATCCATGCTCTGTTCAACAGGGTCAGAATGTGCAAATCGTTTTTTATATTAATTATTCTCATAATGTCAGTGTAACTGACAATTCCACTCAAGCCTGTAAATAAAAGTACATGGGGAGATAACTACCAGTAGCTACCATACATAATTCTCTGCATCCATTTCTGCGGCAGCAGTCAATGTCTCTTCGTCATCTTAATCATCATCATCATCATCCTTTGATTAAAAGCATTCTGTTGGGGGAAACTGCTACTACAAGTTGAAATAGGCACCAATTGATATTTACTTTGTATCATGTCGAATATGATTAAAACCAAGGTGACGTCGAGGCTATAATCACAAGCGTATAGCCTAAGCAAAATATGCCTTACCTGTTCGTAGTATGTTTTTATATTTAATATACCATTGAACATGCTATTTTATTAAGTCCACCACTTTTTCTCCTGTAATATTAACAGTGGGGTTAAATGTTCAATGTATGGACTGTCTATGCAATCAAATGTATGCATTGACTCGGCAGTAATCGTCTCCCACGCCAATTGTAGGCTATACGCTGCTACAGCTGTGTTGCTTTTTTCCGGAATATGTGCTCAGATTGATCATAAACACGAAATGCGCTTAACTCAGAGTTGACTTAACAAATTCAAATCAGCTTTTCTGGAACCGAAAAGTCAGAGTTTCCCATTTTAGAGTAACTCAACTTAGAGTTCAGGGTTAGAGTTTGTTAAACCCACTACCTGGAATACCCCCCTGGGGCCTCATTTTTTCATTTACCTACACTACATTTACATGTAGTCATTTAGCAGACGCTCTTATCCAGAGCAACTTACAGTAAGTACAGGGACATTCCCCTGAGGCAAGTAGGGTGAAGTGCCTTGCCCAAGGACACAATGTAATTTTCGCACGGCCGGGGATTGAACCAGCGACCTTCTGATTACGAGCCCGATTCTCTAAGCGCTCAGCCACCTGACTCCTGACTCACTACCATTCAAAAGTTTGGGGTCACTTAGAAACATCCTTGTTTTTGAAAGAAAAGCATACATTTTGTCCATTAAATTAACATTAAATTTATTGGGAATACAGAGTAGACATTGTTAAGGTTGTAAATGACTATTGTAGCTGGAAACGTCAGATTGTTGATGGAATATCTACATAGGTGTACAGAGGCCCATTTCAGTAACCATCACTCCTGTGTTTCAATGGCACTTTGTGTTAACTAATCCACGTTTATAATTTTAAAAGGCTAATTGATCATTACAAAAACCTTTTGGGATTATGTTAGCACATCTGATTTTTTTGAAAAATCAGATGTGAAAAAGAAGGCCACAATGAAAGTGGCCTTCTTTAGACTAGTTAAGTATCTGGAGCTTCAGCATATGGGGGTTCAATTACAGGCTCAAAATGGCCATAAACAAATAACTTTCTTCTGAAACTCATCAGTCTATTCTTGTTCTGAGAAAAAGGCTATTCAATGCGAAAAATTACCAAGAAACTGAAGATCTCGAACACTGCTGTCTACTACTCCCTTCCCAGAACAGCGCAAACTGGCTCTCCCATTCCTTTTCAAATCTGGTTAGAGCCAGGTGCACAACTGAGGAAGAGGAGAAGTACACGAGTGTCTAGTTTGAGAAACAGGTCCTCAACTGGCGGCATCATTAAATAGTACCCACAAAACACCAGTCTCACCGTCTACTGTGAAGAGGCAACTCTGCGATGCTAGCCTTCTAGGCAAAAAAAAGCCATCTGTAAAGCATGGTGGAGGCAATGTGATAGTCTGGGGGTGCTTTGGTGGTGGTAAAGTGGGAGATTTGTACAAGGTAAAAGGGATCTCGACGAAGGAAGGCTATCATTCCATTTTGCAATGCCATGCCATACCCTGTGGATGGCGTTTGTTTGGAGCCAATTTCTTCTTACAACAGGACAATGACCCAAAGCACAGGTCCAAACTATGCAAGAACTATTTACGGAAAAATCAGTCAGCTGGTATTCTGTCTATAATGGAGTGGCCAACACAGTCACCGGATCTCTACCATATTGTGCGCAAGAAGTGCCCATCAAGCCAATCCAATTTGTGAGAGGTGCTTCAGATTAATTCAACAAATTGACAACTAGAATGCCAAAGGTCTGCCAAACTAGGGTAGTGGTAATGTAAATGATCAAGGTAGGTGCTCAGTCAGCAACCCATTTCTATTTTCGCTCATAAAATCAAGGTAACATTACTATAATATATTTTTTGTTAGTATTATTAAATTAAAAGCGACAATATAATGTACTATTTGTTATTCAGTATGAGAGAATTGGTCAGGAGTCCGTGGTCAGAATAACTTTTCATTCCAAATGTTTGAGGTGTCATGTACAGGTGATTAATGCCTTTTGAACTCCCCCAGAAGTAGCAGGTTCTGTAAAACGGGTTGTTGCATTTGAACACCATTATTATATCACTCAGACAGCATTTGGCACCTGTATACTGTCTTAACACCTCCCTTGCTTATTCAGAACACACCACTGTGTATAATTCTCTTCACTAGGTTATAATGAGTGGAGGATATTCTGCGGTCTTAGCAGAATAAAGACTCTAGACCATCTGAGAAAAGCTGTACGGGATACAAGTTTTGTAAAGAGGATAATGCAACTTTATGGACACCCTGACAACATTGACGTGTGGCTGGGAGGACTCGTCGAAGATTTATTACCTGGTTCTAGGACTGGCCCACTATTTTCATGTTTAATTGCAAAGCAGATGAAGATGCTTCGTGATGGGGACAGGTAGGCTATTTGGGAAATAAAACCAAAACATAAAAAAACAAAATATAATATATTGTCGTTATTCAATTCTTCTTTCCATACATTGGCATTATGGCACTAATGAATGACGATGTACAGCTGTTACGTAAATACAAGAAGAAGTTATTATTAGAACAAGTATATATTGTGAAGCCAAGTTGTTAATAGGTTATTGTTGTCCTTTTGATTATACCACTGATCCACTACAAAATCTAAGTAGTAATTTAATGCTCATACTCCAAAGAAACAAAATAGTTTAAAGGTGACCAGGGGTTAGGGGTGGAACGGTACGCTGAAGTCACGGTTCGGTTCAGACATCACGGTTCGGTACGAGTTCGGTACAGCAGAGGGAAAAGCAAAACTAACCAGGTTCCTCTACGAGTGAATACGGCGCATTGAAGATGACATGTAAATTCCGATTGCGTCAGTAATTTTTTGGGCCCTATTTGTACGTGTATCTAATGGCTGGTTAAGCACTGTAGGGAGAAGTTTAACTTTTTTTTTTGTCTTGTTTCAGTGATCCAGGCACACCTGGGTGATGGCGTCGGATATTTTTAGTCATTTAGCACACGCCAGATGCGTTATATGCGCTAGCATGTTAGATGTATTTCCACTCACACCCCACACAGTGACGTGCGGTGATGTCAGTAAGAGGCACTTGAATGGGTAAATGTGTCCAAACTTTTGACTGGTAGTGTACATGTTGAAGAATACAGGATCGAAGTGCACAAGTGAGTTTTTCGCTTGTCGCCCGCAGTGAACGGACAGTAAAAGCACTGCTTATTCTAAAAATGTTTTGTATTACTGCTCCATTCATCATCGTAACGTCTTAACAATTGGAATAACACATATATTGCATATATAAATCACAAGAATAAACAGTAAAATACAAATACAAGTTTATTAAATACAATTATTTCATACAAATTTTAACGTTTGAATTTTGGCAGAGTAGGCAGCGCCTTGTCTTATCCACCACTCTCTCGCCTGTACTACTGTAACTGAATGGGAAACCGAAGTTTTCCCAAACTTGCAATCTTAAAAAGGCCGGCGGGTCCTCTATCTCTCGTGGGTCGCCACCACTCGCCGTACTCGTCCTTAGTGCTGCTAGCTAGACTATCTCTGACTCACGGTGGCGCCAATCAGAGCTTCAGATCTAAGATTATCCCTAAAGTCCCTAAAGAACACGAGTATCTAACAGTATTTCCGCATTACATTAATTAATTTGCACGCAAGTTTTATTTATTTTTATACCATGTATTCTCCGTGTAATTTCATGCACCAAACCGTGACGCCCGTACCGTACGGTTCGGTACGAATACATGTACTGTTCCACCCCTACCAGGGGTGGACTGAAACAATAATTCAGGCTGGCATAGGGGGTTTAATTATTGGCCAAACAACCAAAACTATTCCCCTGTTTAACACTAGAAGTGCGGAGCCACTTTTCCCTACATGTAGCGCTGCTAGGGGTATAATTGACCCATGAGTCTACAGACAGGGGCATTGTTACTGACATGTAATGATCGGTAGATGGCGCTTGTTGCATGGAGCAAAGGCACGGTCTTAAAATTAACATGCCTTCGTCAATCTGTCATTTATTTCTGTGTTGTTAATCGTGATTATTTCATTAGTGTTTGTTGTCTAGCTCTTCAATCAGTTGGTCTATAAATGCGTAGCCCGACATTATCAACATATTGTCGGCTGACAATGATCACTTCGTTGTCTCTGCTTTCTCTCCCGTTTATCCTGCTCTCAAATGTTTTCTCCCTGAACAATACATTGTACTGTGGCTTGTGTGTTTACATCCACACAAAATGCAAAAACTCTATGCTAGTTTCTAATTTGGCTACTGCTCATCGCTGGTGGAGCTTATGACCGTCGTGTTCACACTTGTAGTTCGGTTCTCTTGAGTCTTGGATCACTTGGTCCGGACCCCACATTTTTGGGGGGCTATAGCCTACATTCAGTCCTGGATCGCTAACAGAGCAGTCGCATCAAAGTTAGTTTTCATCAAATCAAACTAAGTGTGAACACACCCTTGTACTGATGTACTTTTTATTTACCACTGGAATTTACAACTGTCCTGTGAGGCTACATTTGCCCCAGTGCAAACGATAAGGAAGCACTCTGTGAATAGGGCCATCAGCGAACGGCTCAATCCGCCCCCACCTCGGCTACAAAAACCACATCTTTGTTATGCTTTTCCCCGCATACAGACTGCCCTTTAGATGCTCCAAACCGGTTTTGAAGCAAGTGGCTCATCACTAGAATTGTGTAAGCTACTGGTTGGCACTGCACTGTGTGTTGTCCAGTCTATATTGTCCTGTTGCTAATGTTTGTACGTGCACTGTAAAAATGTGTAGGTCTTATTTAGTTCTATGTAGTCTCATGTATTTCTGTGTTGTTTCATGCAGCTTCTGGAGGAACGTTGTATCGTTTGAAACATTCATGTAATTGATTACATGAATAAATTATCGGTGCGGTCTTTAGGAGGGGGGATGGGATACCCCACTTACCAGACACAGCCAGAAATGTAAACTAAACACACTAAAGATGTGCTCTGAATGTTGACAAAGCTATTGGGAAACCTCTTGAAGGGCACTTTACTTGAGGGTTAGATGAAAACAAATGTTGATGCAATTGCTCTATTTGTGAACCAGTTATGCTATCTGTGATTTGAGTAGGCTAATATAGGTACCATATTTTTCAGAAAATGAGCCGCATTTTATATAAGCCGCACCTCACCAGAATGGGAGCTTTGTGTTTGTAAATTGGAGCACAGGCCGCACTGGAATGTTGGCCACACTTTAAACGGGAACAACGATACCGTAGCGCTGGCTAGCGTTTAGCGGAATAATGCTCACGACTGTTTATGTACCCAGAAAACACATTCCCAATGTACAGCTTGGATAGCCATCTAACTAGACAACATTCCCAATCATGGTGAACACTCAAATTATCTAAACTACAGACCATAGCATTACACATATCAAAACAGAACGAACACAACAATAGAACTCCGAACAATGCTTATCTAACTAACCTAATGCCCTTAACTTCGTAGCTTTTCAGCTTGCCGCAGGGCATTCTGGGTACCAAGAGCATTGTCGCTACAATACCAAGCAATGCACGAGTATAGGCGATGTGTAACACACTTCGGTTGTATGTCCAGAAATAAAGCCAAGTCACTTATTTAGTGGCAAAATCCAATGTTATGTCTACAAAATTATTTTTGATATAGTATAAGTTTAGCTAGCTTGCAAATCCTGAGTGTTACCAGCCGAACCTTTTCCCTTTTTGGGAGGCAGCCTCGTAGGTTATTATGAAATGTTATGTTCTACTAGCCATTTGCTTACTTTAACAAGTCACTGTATTTCCAAGCCCTGATAGTGTAACTGAGACGACACAGTAAATAATTCTTCTTTCAAGTAATAAGCCCCCATTCAAGTGTTGAGCATTAAATTAGCTGCACGGTCTGTAGAGATCTTGGACCACAAGAAAACTGTAAAATCGGGGTACAAGCCGCGGCTTTATTTACGAAAATACGGTAATCTGTTGTGATTGTGTGGCCATATAATGTATTCTCCTGAGTTTATTTGATATACTGTTTGCATAATAGGTGTATTGCATAATATTGTGTGATGTTGCTATAGGCCTGTGTGAGAGTTAGTTTGTCAAGTGCAGTATTGGCTTTTGCAGTGTGTTGCTCTGCTCACTTAGTGACTGTTCTTTTGCTACTTGCACTCATCTGTGTAAGTGTGATGGCATTGTTGTATCTTCAGTCAGTCACATTTCAGAATTACTGGTGTGCTTTCTGCTCGGGTGATTTTCAGTGAACAATATTGCAATAGTCTTGAGCCATACATTGCCTTGAGATGATTTAATTAATTGTATCATCGTCTTGTGATTTGTGAGTGAGATGGCAGTACTTGGTTTATCGAATTGGACAGGCATACTTGCTGCCTGCTGAGCTGTACTAGTCATTCAGCCTTTGACCAATAGGTGTGTGATTTGACATGCTGGGCTTGAGGTTCAAATAATTAAGGTGGGCCTTAGCACTGTGTGTGTTTGTGGAGACTGTCTGGGTGTCAATAGCTCTGTTATCGCTCCCTTTTGGGGGGGGATGAGCTTCATTGCCCAGGGTCTCTTTGGGGGACTAATCCGGCCTGGCATAGGGGACTGTCACCCCCTGAGCCTGCCAAAAAAAAAAGTTTGTGTATTTATTTGCTGGGCCACACTTCTTTTGACGTGAATTGATCATTATCTAGATTTTTTTGTTTTATTCTGCTAAGATTTTGTGTTGTTGGGTAAGTTAGAAAAAAGATAAAAAGATAAATTATTGCAAATCTTTGTTTAGTGAGGCAAATATAACTACCTAAGGACTAAAACCTATCAAATCACATATTGTTAAACTTTTAAAAAAAGTTTAAAAATGATCAAAAGCCTACTACATGAGAACCGAGGGGTTTTGCAATGCAAAAAAACGATTACACACAATCATGTATTTTTGTAAGAATTAACTTTTGAGGTCGGAAGTTACAGGAATTACAAAATAATTTACAAGAATTTCACATTCTATTCAAAGAGCGGCAGCAAGATAGACCCCGAAGTAGGTTGATCTGGTTAATTGCATTACATTTGAATTGACAAGACAGGCTAACAGTTTAGGTAGCACAAACTAGGCTACAGCATGGCAAGTACCCACCCCACTCAAAATGTAAACTGATGTGCAGCTTAATCATTAATGACAAAATATTGAACATTAGTTACAAAATTACTGGACAGTTGCTTTGTCCAGAGCAAAAATGTATGTGATTGGCCATTTGTATTAGCTGGCATGACTGACATATGAATTGTTTATATTTTTCAGGTTCTGGTGGGAGAATGAAGATGTGTTTACAGAGCGTCAGAGGGCAGAGCTTCAAAAGCACTCTCTCTCAAGAGTCATCTGTGATAACAGTGATGTGTGGGAGGTTCCTCTTGATTCATTTAGAATCAGTAAATACCCAGACAATTTTCTCTCATGTAATGACATTCCCTCATCAAATTTGGAGGCCTGGAGAGAGGTTCCTAGTAAAGGTAAGACATGTCTCCTTTCATAATGTATTTTCTAGTTTTAAAGCTGCTCACAATGTGTTGTAAGCAACAAATACAACTTTTAGGAACATATAATTTTTTTGATCTTCTCAAATAATACTGTAATCAAAATCTTGTATTTAAGTTAAGTTTACGTCTGACATTTGACAGCAATTGTAATAATTCTTGACTGAGATTTTATAATACTAGGAACTACTGGAACTGTTTATAACTATTGAAGCTCCCTCCAACTACGTGAATAAATACACAATTAATATATTCAGATATACTGTATGGTCTGTATGTATTTTTTTTAATTTCAGCACATGTACACTGTGGCATACCAGGAAAGATAGAGAATGGCGATTACATACTTTCATCCACTCCAAACAAATTAGTGGCTTTGTATTCTTGTTACCATGGTTATACTTTAAAGGGTAATGTAGAAATTGTCTGCACAGAAAACGGTTGGAGTGGCCAACCACCTCAATGCTCAGGCAAGTAATCATGTTTTATTGCCTCCAGTGTATATATTTGTGTCTAAAAGTTAGCTTGTTTAAAATACCTTTAGGATTACAAAAGGAATTCTTCACCATAGAAAAATAATCAAATTAAATCTCATCAACATTTAGACATTTAGAGGCTTTGATCGAAAACATTGCACTCATAGTTTAGAGACCTGTGCACTTTTTGTCCTTGATTATCTGCTGCACTTACTCAATTAGCATTACAGAGGTAGGTGCCAAGGGATTGTCTTTTACCAGGCACAGTGTGACAACAATAATATCTAACAAAAAAACTGCTATAACGACAACATATCTGAAGTACTCACAAGGGAAGTCTGTATTAGTGGAATAACATCTCAATTAAGCAAAATAATCAAGGGTTGTACCATAAACTATTATTTTTAATTATTCAACTTTGTATCTGTATTTTGTTTGTTGTGATTGTATACATTCTTTGTAATAAACGTGCCATTCACTACATCAGGGGTCCCCAACCTTTTTTCTGCGAGGGCCAGATAATTTTTCCTTTCTTTAATGTGGGGCCCGGTCGGTCTGTAACAGTAAATTACATGGGCCGGAGTGACTACCAGTATTATTGTGGAGATGTTATTATGATTTTAAATGTATTTATTATGCTAGATTAGTTTATTATTTTGTTATGCACCGTACATCCGTACATATCAAGGGATATATAGCCTATTAAAAGAGCATTATGAATATCATAATGACCTTTTTTCATATTCATTGCTATTAAATCAAAACATTTACTTACTGATGCATATAAATCAGTGTAAACATATATATTTTTTTAAATAAAAAAAGTCTCTGGCACTTATGAATATTTCTTTTTTTTTTTTTACAGAATAGAAGTATGCAGTGGCATAACGACATCTCTGACGTTGATAACAAACCAAACCGTTTCAAAATCGGTTGAAAATTGAGCAAGTTATGGTAATTTAAAAAGTACATGTAGCATCAACACAATGTTATGGGTGAGCGAGTTGCCTGTAGCAAGATGGCCGCCATATGCGGACGTTCTAGACTCCGCCGTAAGACATCTAGTGTTTATATATATCTATGGGCTAGCCAGCTCAGCCAAAACCTAAATGGCTGCTGCAGCCGCCAAAATGTTAATAGCTACAAATGGCTGAAGCTGCCACTTCATGTCTACAGATGTGTATGTTATACTGATTTACTAGATCTAAATATTTCCAAGTTCTAAAAGAGTACAAAAATATCGATAAAACACTAGTCCTGACACAACGACAAACGGCATTCTAGTCCTGACAAAACGGCATTCTTGCTTCCAAAAACTGAAGATCTAACAAAAGTCTGAGTATCCAACGTAGAAATTAGGAAAGTATGTGAGAACAACACAATTACCTTTTCTGATTGTTTCCGCCATTTCAGCTCAGCGTGAGAGAAAAATGCATTGCTTCTTTTACTGTCTAGGTCTATGATCATCACTATCGGAAAACGCGCAATTTTAATTGGTCATCAATTCACTGTGAGTCCTGTGTATCATAGCAACGAGCACGAGACTGTGGCGAATCCGGTGTGCAAAATTGATTTAGTTTATCATTTATTTTTCATGTGTGTATGTCTCTATGTGATAGATTGAATTATTGTTTGATGCAAATAATTTCAGCTGGCTCAGACAAAAAATATCAGATGGCGGCTCAATTTGTCTGACAAAATTATTAGCTGGCTTTGGCTGAAACTCAAATGGCGCTGCTTGGCAGCGCTTGGTGGCGGCTTCGGGGTCTATCGGTGGCTAGGTGTTCTGGGGTTTGTTCGGGAAGAATTTCAGTCCAGTTCATGACATCTTGTCCACCACTCATGCCTTTCAAATCACATGACTGAGAAGGGTGATGTTCATATGATGGTATGGTCTTGAAGTGGGATGAGTTTCTGGTGATGACATGGTTGTTGCGTTTGGCTGTCACCATGGAACCTTTGACAGCAACAACCTTGTATGGGTGGGGGTTGTGGGCAGGGCATAGCTTGCCTTCCTTCTTTTGACGACACAGGACTATGTCACCCACTTTCAGAGCCGAAGGAGCAACTTGACGCATCCGGTCAGCATTTTGTTTCATCCTGTTCTTTGCCAGGGCATCTGCCTGTCGTAGCGGCGCATCAGTCAGAGACTGGAAGGAACAAGGAGATCCAGGTAGCTTGATTCGAAGAGGCCTCCCAAACAGCACATCAGCAGGAGCCATTCCAGTTGAGCAGTGAGGCGTGGCACGGTAGTTGCGGAGGAAGGCGTACAGAGTCTGTTTCCATGGGTGTCCTTCAACATGTGCAGCACGTATAGCTTTTCCCAGGGTGCGCATAAAACGTTCAGCCTCAGCATTGGCCTGAGGCCACAGTGGAGTAATCTTCCTATGTCTGAAACCCAGATATGTTGCGAAATCTGCAAATTCTGAGCTTTGAAAGGGTGGGCCATTATCTGTTTTGACCTCCAGCGGAAGCCCCAGTGTCGAGAATATTTTGTCAAGTTTGGGAATTGTGGCTCTGGCTGACGTGGACTGTAGAATCTCCACCTCTGGATATCTGGAGTATTCATCAATGACTACCAAGAGGTAATCACCAGAGGGGAATGGACCACAAAAGTCTACACCGACTTTTTCCCATGGTGATGATGGTAGCTCAGACATGCAGAGAGGTTCTTGCATGTGATCGGGCACAACAGCCTGACATGGGATGCAGCCAGCTATCATGGTCTCTACCTGTCTGTCAATGCCAGGGAACCAGACTTTTTCCCTAATCGGTTTATTTGTTTTGACCAGCCCCTGGTGGCCTTCGTGTGCAAGTGATATTGCTCTGACTTGCAAAGAATGGGGGATAACAATCTTCGTGCCTCGTAGTACAGTGTCATCAGTGGCGGTTACCGTCAGTTCATTTTCGATTCCATGGAAAGATTTTAGCGCAGCAACATCAACTCCATCAGCAAAGTCCTGTTTCTCAGACAGCGACCCCCATGTGCCTCCTTTGATGAGTTGAATGACTTTGCAGAGAGTGGGGTCAGCGGTGGTTGCATTCTGAATGTCTGTTAGTGTCATAGCCTTAGGGACGGTGTCTGCAGTAACAAAGTTCACATATTCTTCCGCTTGTTGTTCGATGTTTGAAATCTCCTGAAAGACATGTGAAACATGTATGGGGTGGCGTGACATGTAGTCCGCTGGGTTGTCCTTGCCAGCCTTGTAACGGACTCTGTAGTTGTAAGGCTGAAGGCGTAGACTCCAGCGTTTTATGCGAGCAGGCGGCTTGGATTTGGGGTTATTGAAAATCCATTCCAAGGGTTTGTGGTCACTGATAAGGGTAAATGGTGCCCCATACAATGGCGAGAATGGAGTATTTTTGTTCGATGGAAGACAAGGCTCTGCTTGCATAGCTTATCACTCTGGCTGGTTCGTGTGGGCCACTTCTCTGTGCCAACACGGCCGCAAGACCCACAGGACTTGCATCAACCACCAGTTCAGTGAGTTTGTATGGGTAAAAGTAGGTCATGACAGCATCACTTGTCAGACTTCGTTTCATTTTGTCACTGTTTTGGCGCTGTAATTTGCCATGCCGAGAAGACTGCGGACCTCACTGGCATTATTTGGGGCAGCAGCATCATGCAGCGCTTGAACCTTCTTGGGATCAGGAGAGAAACCACCATCTGAGAATGTATAACCGAAGAAGTCCAGAGTGGTTTGTGCGTAGGAGCATTTGGCCTTTGTTTAAGTCGCTGAAATGTGGCCCTTAAAGTATGATCATGGCTAGCCTTCGTTCTGCCAAACACCAGAATGTCATCACTCAGGTTGATGACTCCTGGGATACCATCCAGGGCTTGCTGAATGGTATTTTGAAATACCTCTGCTGCCGAGGAAACTCCAAAACTCAGTCTTTTGTAGCGTCGCAGTCCTACATGAGTGGAGAATGTTGTGATATATCGTGATGGTGGCTCCAGTTCCAGCTGATGATATCCACAGTTTAAATCTAGTTTTGAGAAGAATCTGGCTCAATTGAGCGCTTGTATCACAGTTTTTCACAATTGCTAAAACACATTTCTTGAAACAGTCACCCATTTTCTCAAAACAGTAAACACAAAACCTCATCTTCAAGCACTATTTACAAAACCTCTGAATCCTCTTGCAAAATGAAACTTTCTCAAAACAGATTTACCTGTGCTCAAAATCAAACACTGCTGTCAAATCATAAAAAGTGATCAAAATGATATACACTATCAAGCAGTCAGTAAACAATACACCAAAAATTGAAAACACATTGTTCAAAACATATAGTTCTCAAGGAGAACTATATGGATACAAATTTTTATGTAATCTCAAAACAAATGTCATATTTATCCGTCATTGTCTTTTGATGAACGAAAACATGTTCTATCATAGTAGCTCAAAATGTATCAGAAATTACTACTCTGCTTTGCTCTTTGCAATTTTTCTTGTTCTTTCTCCTCCTTGTACCCCTATACAGTACTGTACCCTGCATCTCACTACTCACAACTCACTCTTGTTCTTTGTTGATATGAACCTGCAACCAGTCTAAATTTATTGAGTAGTCAGTACTGTTACTGTAACAAATGGAAAGTACAATGTTCAGGGCCATACAATTTGTTCATTGTACAGTATACAGCGTACAATGCACTGTAGGCTACTACAGTATACTATACTAAAAGGGACAAAAATCAAAGGAGTAAACATGTGATCAATGTGCTTCTTCTTGTCTTTGGGCTGGGTCAGGCCAGAGCACTTCGTCAACATCACAAGCAATATTTTCCCACCTTCAACAACCTGTTTGCTCTCTGAACTGGCTTATATTGGTTGTGTCACATCATTTGAAACAAGCAGTGCCGGTCCTTCCTATAGGCGACATAGGCAGCCGCCTAGGGCGGCAATTTCCCAAGTGCGTTTTTGAGTTTCAAACGCACTACCAGCAGAGGGCGCCAACCGTGGCACATCATATGTCCGTGTTGTGGTTGCCCATTGGGGGGGGGACCATTGGTTTGCGCCCCAGGGGAGCGGTGTAGGTAAACCTTGCCTAGGGCGCCAAATGTGCTAGGACCGGCACTGGAAACAAGTGAAATCAATTTTGAGTGGTTGTGTTTAGTCAATGACATGTTTTCTCTATTTGTATTGATTGTTGCCATTTGTGTTTACCAGTATGGATGACATGTGCATTAGAGTGTAGAATGTGTAAGTTTTGCTGAAAAGTCTAAGTGAGATCTGCAAATTGTGTTTTACCATGTGAAATGGTTTAAGGTATTGACAACAGACTGCACAATTAGCTACATGAGTTCAGGCAACTGAGAACTTTGTTCAGCCAATGGGTTTTAGTGTTTTAGCAATTGAGAAAAACTGTATATCATCTACTGTTGGTGTGAGATGTCTTTCTCGCTCAATAGCTTGATTTGGTATCCTCATATCCACACAGATACGCACTGCTTCTGGGTCTTTTGGCTTCGGAACAGGAACAATTGGAGAGACCCATGGAGTGGGCCCGTCACCTTCTCTATGATGTCAAGTTCCTCTAAACGTTGTAATTCAGCTTCAATTCGCTTCCTTACATGAAACGGTACTCTTCTGTGAGGTTGCATGACTGGAGGAACGTCTTTCTTTATGTGCAGCTTGACTTGAAAGTCCTTTAATTTTCTTATCCCGTGAAAGAGGTCAGCATATTCAGTGAGGAGATCACCCGTTGCATTCATCTCCGTTTGGTAGGCTGCACCGGTCGCTCTGGAGATGTGTGAAGCGTGTTAGCCACTTTGCTTAATCCCAATTGACTGGCAGTGTCATAGCCAAGTAAGCTGCCGTTGCTGCCTTGAAGTACTTGGAAAGTTGCGTTTGCGAGTCTTGATTTGGATTCCACCAGGGAGGTGAATTTTCCTAGGGTAGGCAGTTGGGTGCTTGAACCATAAGGAAAGATGGGAACTGTGCATTTAGTGAGTGACGGCTTATGTCTCAGTCTCAGATACGTTGCTTCATCAATTATGTTTACAGTTGCCCCAGAATCAAGCATCACTTGTATATTTCAGTCACTGACCTTTATCTTTGCATGTGGGAGATTTGTTTTTTGTCGGTTAACTGTGTACACATATTCCTCAGAAGACTCTGTGTCTACTGTACCTGCTGCCTGAGGTGTAGTGCTGCTGCTTCCACTGGTGTGTACATAATGCACTTCATGTCTGTCTCTGATGCCGTTTTGTGGCCGTTTAGAGCGACAACATTTGGCAAAATGTCCTTGTCTTCCACAAGCATTGCATGTTTTCCCCCGTGCCGGACACACCATTCCCTCACGGTGGGGGAAAGTACTGGAGCAGTTGTAGCATCTTTTCTTTCCCGCCCCTCTGTCCATTTCAACAGCCATAACATCCTCCCGTGAATTTCTTTGTGCTGCACCTTGTCGTGTTTGTTCCATACCTGATGCTTGAGTCTCAGCAAGCGTACGGTGTTCATTTTAGGACATCCTCGATCTCAGACTCATTTCTCATTCTCAAACGAAAAGGCGTCAGATCTCAGACCAAAAGTCGTCAGACTCAGGCGAAACGGCTTCAGTCTCAGAAAAACCTCTGTCATTCTCAGACAAAACGCTCTCAAACTGAACGGCCTCATTCTCAGACAAAACGCTCTCAAACTAAACGGCCTCATTCTCAGACAAAACGCTCTCAAACTAAACGCCATCATTCTCAGACAAAACGACGTCAAACTAAACGCCATCATTCTCAGACAAAACGCTCTCAAACTAAACAGGCCTCATTCTCAGACAAAACGCTCTCAAACTAAACGCCATCATTCTCAGACAAAACGACGTCAAACTAAACTTTGTCAGAATTTTTATTTGTCAAAGCTAGCTAATTGAGGGAGCTGTTGACTAGCTTTCTGAATTAGCTAAAGTAGCATCTTTTAAAGTGAATACCATGGTGTTGTTTCTGTTAACTGGTACAGCAAGAAGAACTTACTTTTGATATAATACGAAATAGGTGTTTTCTGCAAGCTAGTTCACTCGTCTCGTGTAAAGTAAACCCATGTGTAGTCCTCTGGTTGCCATGGATACTACAAACAAACTTTGCTAAAGAATCATAAACGTCATCAACACGCGGCGCGATGATCTGAACAACTGTTCCGCCAGTACAATCAAAGAACTTATACTAGAGCCCATATATATATATAAAGGTATACGTCTTTATATATATCTATGTGCCAGAGCCTGTTTAATTGATATTGATTGCCCATCGCAAAAGTTTAAAAAAAGTAGCAAAGTTTGTTTGTAGTATCCATGGCAACTAGAGGACTACACTTGGGTTTACTTTACCGGAGTGAACTCGCTTGCAGAAAACACCTATTTCGTATTATATCAAAAGTAAGTTCTTCTTGCTGTACCAGTTAACAGAAACAACACCATGGTATTCACTTTAAAAGATGCTACTTTAGCTAATTCAGAAAGCTAGTCAACAGTTCCCTCAATTAGCTAGCTTTGACAAATAAAAATTCTGACAAAGTTTAGTTTGACGTCGTTTTGTCTGAGAATGATGGCGTTTAGTTTGAGAGCGTTTTGTCTGAGAATGATGGCGTTTAGTTTGACGTTGTTTTGTCTGAGAATGATGGCGTTTAGTTTGAGAGCGTTTTGTCTGAGAATGAGGCCGTTTAGTTTGAGAGCGTTTTGTCTGAGAATGATGGCGTTTAGTTTGACGTCGTTTTGTCTGAGAATGATGGCGTTTAGTTTGAGAGCGTTTTGTCTGAGAATGACAGAGGTTTTTCTGAGTCTGACGACTTTTGGTCTGAGATCTGACACCTTTTCGTTTGAGAATGAGAAATGAGTCTGAGATCTGAGGATGTCCTAAAATGAACACCGTACAAGCGTCATGGTTCTGCCGAGTGACAGGAGCTCCATCAACGTCATCTCTGGTTTCTGTAGAGCCTGACGCCGCAATTTGTTGCACGTGCACGTTTGGATGATCATCGACCAGATGTCTTTCGACATCTGGAAAATCACAAGTTGCTGACAAGTGCCGTAGTCTTACGTGGTAGGAATCGAGTGTTTCCCCTGCCAGTTGTTGAGCTTGCCTGAATTTGTAAGTCTCATAGGCGAATGTTGATTTTAGGGGAAAAGTATTCACTTAGCTTGTCTCTTGCGCATTTATAGTCTTTTGCTTCTCTGGTGTCCGGAAGTGTGTCAAAAATGTCCTGTATACAGGACATTTTTGACTACACCATCTCCAGCATAATGCAAAAGCATCGCACGTTTCCTCATATCATCTTTTATATCTAGAGCAACTATGAAGTTTTCAAATCGCTGTAACCACTTCTTCCAGCGGATGGATGAGGTTTGATCCTCGTTGACATCAAAAGCAGGGAACGACGGCATGTTTGAAAAGGTGGCTAAGAGTTGATCCTCGTCGCCAGTGTAATGTTTCAATAAATCTCGGGCACAGTAAAATTGCTGTTATATCCTTTAGTAAATGTATATGTCTCAGTTACAATCATTTGCATCTCATGCTAACACCGCCATATTTATTTCTGTTGTCCCGCTGCTTCTGCAGTCTCAACACCACGAACCAAACTAAAGCGCCCTCTTGTGGACGAAATAAAACAATGTCTCCTTACAAACTGAGACACATCACATGTGGAGATATTCTAACAATTACAACATCACATGTTATAAATCATGAACATTACATAGTCCATTTTCAATATCCTTGAAAAACGTTCTTCTTTGTAATTCCGTGGAAGTACACAGAGCAGCGCGCATCAAATTTTGGGGCGTGACAAAGATACAGACTGACGTCAGTTCGATGGCTTTTTTCAAAACCTACCGTTTGACAGCTAAATTCTTTTATTGTGAGATTTGCATAGGAAAGAGGTGTCAATGGACTTTGAGGTTCACTGTATGTCCATTTTACCCACTGGGCTGTCGGTCTTTCTACGAGTCTTTGGATCATTTTTCACGTGACCTGTATAGGCTCTGTACTGGTAGCTAGAGGAAACGAACGATTCGTTCATTTCCCGACTCGGTCTTTCTACGAGTCTTTGGATCCTTTTTTCACGTGACCTGCATTGTATTTTTTAGTAGAGGAAACAGTTTCCTCATTCCCTTTCGCGTGGCCGCTGTTTTAGTAAGACGTGAATGATATTCGCTCAAGTCATCATACTGACTGGTTTTGTTATTTCACTTTACATTTACACTTACAGTTTAGTGCAGTGTAATTGTTTGCCGTGATAATTAAATGCTAGTGTGATAATAAATGACCAAATCATACAAACTGTCATGATACTGACTGGTACTGACCTTCCGAGCGGTGAACGGGACTGCACCCAACTACATCAAGTCTCTCCTGCAGCCGTACACCCCCACCCGCCACCTACGGTCTTCTTCTGACAACCGTCTGGTGATCCCACCGCTCAAGAGCGCCCGGTCCCAACACAAGCTCTTCTCCTGTCTGGCCCCCCAATGGTGGAATCAACTCCCCACCTCCATCAGGGACACTGACTGTCTCCCCACCTTCAAGAAAAGGCTCAAGACACACTTGTTCCGGGAGTACAACGGCACTTAGGAATTCTTGGCTGGACCTGATGTTAATTTCCTCCAGGATCACAATGACTCGTATTGAGAGACTTGTTGCTCCTGTTGGTTAGTTGTGACGGTTTTAAATTCTTGTACTCGCTGTGAAATATTTTTACTGTTGACTGTTGTTTTTGTCTTCTTCTTTACAGGTACACTCTTGCACTTTTTTGAGTTTCATGTTGTTTAATTGTAACTTGTTTAACTGCATGCTCTTATGGTTCTTCCCCTTGGCACTTATTTGGTTTTTCACAATATACTTCATGTTTTGGCTGCTTGCAATGTTTGGGGCTATCTCGTTGTTATGATCAGTGACCTATGCTCTTTTGTAATGCTCTCTCTTGGAAGTCGCTTTGGATAAAAGCGTCTGCTAAATGCATAAATGTAAATGTAATACATTATTTTAATGCAGGAATTTCTTTTAAAATAGTATCTGCTGGTGCACATGTCATGCACTAACCTACATGAGAATATGATTTGTTTTCCAGCTAATACCTACCACCTCTAGGCCTCTTCAGGCCTCTGTTTTCAAAACAAAATCTAGGCGGAAATAGAAACTTTCACTTTCCTTGTGTTCAAGCTTCTATTATTCAACACTAGTAGGACTGACAGGGGTCCTGACAACAGGGGAAATAACTTCAGTGTCAGCTTTCAAAAGAGACCATTTACATGCATGTACTCCAAATGGTTCAAAAACAGCTTACAATTTACTTTGGGTATGCTGTTTAGGCGTTTTCAGGCTAATTTAACAGGATTCCTAAAAGGTAAAGTATTTTTCTATATAAACTTTTTTTAAAGAAAGATATATTTTTGTCAATCTCGATAAACTGTGCTGGGCCTACTGAACCCATACCTCTTCCACAGATACTGGTCAGGGAAGCCCAGTGCATTACTTGTCTCTGAAAACCCTTGGGGCTGGTGGGATAAACGCTCTTTGGTACCTGTGCACCTTCATCCACAGGGTTGTCGAAAAACGGATGTCATTATTGGTTGTAACTTGTCTAGACGCACTGCTTAGGCCTTATCTCATGTCAATTAACCAATGGCTTTTGAAAACAGTTAAAGTGACATGATTTCTTAATTAACTTGTTTATTTAAATTAATACGTTCTTTGGAGATAAAGCAAACACGTAAATAATTCATGCTGGGTCATATTGTGAGAAAGAAAGTCTGCACTTATGTTTCCGAACACGGACAAAACAAAGACACTCGACGGAACTGTCTTTTAAGATTATGTTTCCGCCTGTTTGAAATTCTTTGCAACACAGCTAAATTCAGGCCGATTTTTAGCCTGACACGGAGTAGGCTTCTTAGAGGTATAAGTTACGCTTTTTACTTAGCTAGGACTATAATAAGTCTACTTAATGGAACGGAACTATCACTGAAATAAGCGAGGCTTATCGAAATAAGTCTGTCTTTTCCTTAATCTACGTTGATGGAATACCCCCCAGTTCTCTACGCGATGGATCAGGGCGAGCATTCCAAACGATTACATTCTCCAAACAAATCGTTCCTGAGCAACGAGTCACTTCCGTTGTTAATAATACCAAGAATAATGGCGGAGAAACGTCGACCCGGTGTCCCTGCAGCGATGTCAGAAACCAAATCGACTAAAACGGACAGCGAAAAGGAGTTTCTCTCGCAGGTGGGGGTGGGAGAATTGCTCCGAGGCGCTCTGCTTAAGATGGTTGAAGCTAGATCGGATGACCCTATCGGGGTCTTAGCCGATCACTTCTGTAATGTAGCATCCGAGTCAGAGAACGGCACAGCGGGATACAGCGACGGAGAGCAAAGTATCACACTAACCGCCGGCGTTCAAGAACAGCAACATCTCAACAAAGCACTGTGGCACTTGAAACTAGCTCATCACTCCCAGAGGTAGGAATACCTTGCAAATGGTCCCTCCCAGTGTGCGAATTATACAATGACAATCGGGGGGGTCAACTTAGTGCCTCAGTCCCCCCCCCCCCCGGAACGAAGTTCACCCCTGCCGCCGCCCCAACCAAGTAATAGGCACGACAATGGCACACACAAACGCACTACTGAAACTACAAACACTATTGTTGTCATTTCTTTCTGAAATAGAAAAGTTGATCTTTACAAAACTACCAGAGGAACATATCTGACTGTTCATCACAAAATACGGTAGTTGGAAATATATCCAGATTCTGACAAACAATGAGACAGATAAATTAAGCTATCTTGCTTGATACAGAGCTAGCGATAGCAATCTTTTAAGTTGGTGGGTGGTTAACCATGTTTCTATCATTAACATTCTTGTGAATATTCTACAGCTAATTGCCATTACAAATACATTCGTGACAGATTTTGGGGGGGTATTAGATAGCTAACTTGCCTTTCTTGAAGTTTCTCACGACGCTGAACGTACCGCTAGTTACGTAGCTACACTGAGGTGATTGAACCAGCAATCTTTTAAGTTGGTGGGTGGTTAACCTAGCCTGGCTCTGCCGTCCTACGTACTTCCGCTCAAATGTATTTGCTTCTGTACATAGGTCTGGCCATGAGGTCCGTAAGTCAGATTCTGCAGGTTGATTTTCTACCTGTCCAATAAGCGAACAGAGGGAGTGGCTGAGAACGATGACGTTGGTGTCGTGTGCTAGTTTGTGTTGTAGTTCCGTAATGGCGGCGGAGAAAGATGCGAGGAAAGCCATTCGGTCCGTTGTGGCAACGCTGCCGAATATCCAACAGCTAAAGCCGGAGCAAGAACAAGTTTTGTTGAGTTTTGTCGGTGGCCATGATGTTGTGGCCCTCCTCCCCACAGGGTTCGGGAAAAATTAGATTTTCCAGCTAGGCAGCTAGCTCTGTTACAGTAGTGGTGAAGGAATTGGCTAAGGCGAACGCTAGCGATTGGTTATGGCAGATCAGAGTGGCTCTGGGCAGATCCAATAGTTTTAAACTTTAACAGAGTACCCGCCTACAAGGAAGTCAACGCTTGTCAACGGAGCGAGGCCAGACTCTCTGTACAAATGAAATGTACGAGAGTATGGTTAGGACCAGGCTATGGTTAACCATGTTTCTATCATTAACATTCTTGTGAATATTCTACAGCTAATTGCCATTGCAAATACATTCGTGGCAGATTTTTGGGGGGTATTAGATAACTAACTTGCCTTTCTTGAAGTTTCTCACGACGCGGAACGTACCGCTACGTAGCTACACGTGATTTAACTACTGATCACTCGCGCTGTTTCACTCGCGCTGTGTTTATTGAGTGAATTTTGACTAGATGGCAGTCAGTGTAATACTGTGTGTGATATTCCCTGCCATAAAGTCAAAATGTCTGTGTATCGCCAACCTGTTACTGAATGAATATGGTAAATATATAGTAATATTTACGATTACAGTAAGAACGAGATAGCCTATAAATCTATCGACCCCCCCCCCCCCGACCTGTGGTTTTTACCTCTTTTGGGGGGGTCCGAGCCTTAATCGGGGGGGTCAGACCCCCCCAAACCCCCCCGTAATTCGCACACTCCAAGGGCGTAGGTTTGCCTTGAAAGTTGGTAGGAACACAAGGATCATTCAACTGTGTAGGAGGAAGTAACCACTGTTATTATATGGTTAGGCAAATGTTGTAAACAATCGCAGTAGGGATCTGACGGGGACAACAAGAAAAGCCACAGTATCAAGGTCTTGGTTGTATTCATTGTCTCTGTTTGATCAAACTGTGATACTGTGGCTTTTCTTGACAACTTTTTCATATTGCTCACAACATTCCATGGCAGACCAGGGGGGGGGGGGGGTAATAATAACTTGTTACACAGAACTTTATTATATTAAATAAGCCTGAAAATATTGTACAAATTAATAACATAACTACTAACACTGGTCGGACTGTTAAGCTTTGTTTCAGAAAGGTCCTCATCCTTAACACGTGCCTTTTTCAGTCGCGGAAAATACTTTTCAATACTCATCTGGATTGAAGCAGCAAACATTCAGTGTAAGAGTAAAAAAATGACAATGTAACGGATGTGAACCGGTGAAACTCACTCCTCAAGTATGTAACAGGCCACCCGCGTCAATGAGTATCTAGCTTTTCTTTGGCGTAGCTGGTAGTGGTCGCGCTTGGCAAGTCAGAGGTCGTGCGTTTGAGCCCAGGGAGTGGCGAACGACACCTTGTTGTGACGGAGCGTGGCTACGTCTGTTACATACCGTCACAATAACATTATTTATAATAAGTTTATTTGATTCACAGCTGCTACATATACCATAGGCTAGTGTTTTGACCTCTACAACCCAACTGCGTTTTACCGCAAATTTGCGACTAGTTAACTTTCTAAAGAAGGCGTGTAACGGGTGTGAACCTGTGAAACTCACTCCTCAGTATGTAATAGGCCACCTGCGTCAACGAATAGCTAGCTTTTCTTTGGCATAGCTGGTAGTGGTTGCACTTGGCAAGTCAGAGGTCGTGCGTTTGAGCCCAGCGAGTGGCGAACGACACCTTGTAGTGATGGAGCGTGGCTACGTCTGTTACATACTGTCACATTGGTGCCGTGACCTGGATTCACGAGCTAACCGCCGGAGTGAATTTCAGAGGGGTGAATGTAACGGGTGTGAACCTGTGAAACTCACTCCTCAGGTATGTAACAGGTAGGGTTGCAAAATTCCGGGAATATTCAACGTTGGAAACTTTCCACGGGAATTAACGGGAATATACATTGAATTAACAGGAATAAACTGGAAATGTTGGGGTAATGTTAACTGTATTTACCTTGTCATAAGCAGACATGCATGCAAACATTTATAATACAACTTTTGTGTGGACATACATACATCCTACTCTCACTGCTGTAAGAAGTTAGTCTACTGTATACAAATAAACTTGGTATTAAAATGAACATGGCTTCAGTTTACCAAGTAATCAATATGCTAGGTAATGACAAACAGTGTTGGGAAAGTTCACTTTCTACATGAACTAGTTCAGTTCATAGTTAAAATGTTTTAACTAAGTTCACAGCTCCAAAAATGTATTTCAATATGTTGCAAGCTATAATTGAAATCTCTGTCTGCAATACCGCTCTTGGCCTCTACACAATTCGGCGCTCTCACACTTGCCAGGCATAGGGCTGAAATGTTCAGACACAACACTGATGACAAAGACGTTCAAAAACAACAGAACGTTTTACGGTTTAGGTTTATGTTTCTGGCAGACAATGTTCCCAACCAGCTGCATTCAGGGTCCAGCTGAGCTAGGCGTGCATAGTCTTGTTCTCAACTACATTGAAGTTCCCTGTTATATGATTTTGCAAAAAAACTTTGGCACGTTTTTTTTTTTGGAAACGCCCTCCTACATACTTCCGCTCAATTTTCATTTTGCTTCTGTACTGCGTCTGGGCTTTAGGTATTAGTCATATGTCTCCGGTAAATTTTCTACCGGTCCAATCAGCGAACAGAGGGAGTGGCTGAGAACGATGACGTTGATGTCGTGCGCTAGTTTGAGTTGTAGTTCCGTAATGGCGGCGGAGAAAGATGCGAGCGAAGCCATTTGGTCCGTTGTGGCAACGCTGCCACAGAAGTTAAAGCCGGAGCAAGAACAATCTTTGATCCCCACGGGGTTCGTTTGATTTTCCAGCTAGCTCCGTTAGTGGTGCAGGAGTTGGCTAAGGCAAACACTTGCGATTGGTTATGGCAGATCCAGAGTGGCTCTGGGCAGATCCAAAAGTTTTAAACTTCAACAGAGTACCCGCCTTCAAGGAAGTTAATGCTTGTCAATGGAGCGAGCCCAGACTCTGTACAAATGAAATGTATGAGAGTCTGGTTAGGACCAGGCTAGCACAGTATGTCAGTTGTGTGGGAATATTTTGCCCTTAAAAAAGATGCTGCGCAGTGTCAAGTATTGTGCAAAACCTACCTGGCTAATGTTGCTACCTCACGGGACAACACCACCAACCTAATTCAGCCCTTAAAAACACCACAAAGCCATGTACGAAGCATAGCTAAAATGCAGAACACCAGTGTGTCAAATAAGCCAAATACCACCCAACAGGATCACTGATGAAATGTTTAAAAGCCTAACTCCATTTTCACGTACTTAAAAACGGCACATGGAAATTACTCAAGCAGTAACGGCGTTCATCACGAAAGGCATGATGCCCCTAAGGTGATACACATACAGTAGGATCACAATGGCTGTCAGTGCCATACTGTTTCTGTTAGGCTACTGACTGGATCAGATATGTTCAGACAGTGTTTCTTTTTCTTTTAAGATGTAACCTTCCGACGGTCCCCACAGCATGTTATTTTTCCAAAACGGTAGCTAGCAAGCTTTAGTTAGCTTCCGAGCTAAGTTTCCTAGCATAATACTCGCAGCAATGCTACTACCATGCTAGTGTTATTTGTTACGCTGTGTGTTCACTACAGCGTTTTTTAACGCTCTGCACTGCTTGCCTTCCCACAGTTCACCACACTTGGGGGCGTGTCCGACAGGTTAATACAGTTGTAGTTCTTTAAGGTCACTGTTGTAGTGATGGCCAAGCGTGAAGACTTGGGTTCATGTACTCACAATATCGATCAAAATACCAATTCTACACAATATTTGTGTAAAAATACAGTATTTTACTAGTGCAAGTGTAACGGGGGTGTAAGAGACGTGGTCTTGCTCCACCAGGGCCGTCGTTCGCTGCCATCGGGAGTCGAACCTGCCACCTCTGGACTGCTGGAACTGGGAAAGTCCCAGACAGCACTCCATACTATGATGTGTTGTCCAGTCTTATTAAAAAGTTATTTTTAATAAGATTAAAGTTATTTAAATCACTTCATGAAACTCAGACAATCAAAGTAAAAGTTTACAATGCATGTTAGGAGAGAAACAGCGAGAGAAGCAAAAGCTGAAGTGAAAAAAGTTGTAGAAGGACTTGCGCAAAAGTCGATACAGATCGATACAACCACACCTTGTATTTCTCACTCTGAGAAGTAAAGGATAACTTGTCCCGCTATATAAAAGGAATGGACGAGGTGCCGGCATACGGAGGGAAGTTTTCTGCCGAGTTGATAGCTGTCTTGAGTTATACAGACTTAAATGCCATCTACCACTCAATCTGATATAATATAATTGAATTGTTGACACACTTACATTAGTGTTGTATGCCAGGCTAGATATTACTTTTATGAAAATATATGCACTAGCGATTTGAACCACCCCATGCATGCCATATTTCATGTTTCCTTACAGATCTGCCTTCAGCAATAATGTACGTGTGGCATATGACCTACTGACCCAGGCGGGCCCCCAGAGATATAGAGAACAGCTCTCTGGAGGCCGTAGTTCCAATAGGCCAACCGGTGGCGGTGTGCGAGGGGGCCTCTACACCCAGACTCTTCAATGCCTGTGCAGCGAAGGTGGGGTCCCTGCCTCCACCTCTGCCCCGCTGCTAAGGCGCCTTCACTGCCAGAACCATGAAGCAGTACCTTACGATGTGTTCGGGCATGGCGTGTTGACGTGTGCTGTGTTCTCTGACTACATACGGCGTGTTCAGCGGTTGTACGCAGAGGTTTGTGGCCCAGCCGAGGGGCCTGCAGGCCGGGCCCTGTGCCTGGCTGTGCTGGGGACCTTACAGGAAGCCCTGGAGACCTCCCAGGGATGTGACACCAATGCTAATGCTAACCCAAAGGCTAATTCCTACCTGGAAGCTAATGCTAAGGCTAATCGCTATCTGGAGGCGAGTGCTAAGATCTCGCCCTGCAAGCTTGCACAGGCCATGGCTGAGGCACACACAGCTGGAGAGGCATCAGGAATCAACATGGACGCCAAGGAGTTTGAGGATGCTGCAGCAGAGTTGTTCATCACTCGAGTCAGAGTTATATCATAAGTTAACTACTGTGTGCATTACAGATTTGTACAACAAATGGTGTACATGTTCAGAATAATATACTTTCCTGAGTTATACTAAACTACATGAAAACGTTCAAGCAGCCGGAAATATTTATTAAGATATTTTCCCCAAAAAATGTCTTTGTCTGTTAAATTAGTCTACCTCCATTGCTTGTATAATTTATTTCAATGTGAATCATGACACAAATAAACCAACCTGTGAAATACTTCCTGTGTTCTTGACTATTAAAATGCTGATCATATAGGATTCTTCATTGATATCTGTATTGACTTCAGGGTGTATTCGCAAAGATTGTTAAAGGGATCAAAACCTGATCGGAACCTCTAACCTCTGTGTTTCGGTCTTAGTTGATAACATAAATCGACAATGAAATTGTTAAATGGTCCATGGTCACCAGAATGTTTGCTAAATTAACACTGCACACTGACATTATAGATGTATGACTGAATGGCTGTTGATATGCAGAGTTTTTACATAAGACTGTCCTTTGCTGGGGTCAAGAGGCCATACAGTGAGGCTCCTCATAGTATGCATTTAGAATAGGAATGCACTGTCCAGACTCTTGGGAGACAGAAAGAAGGAAACATGTATAAACTGTATTTACATGAGTTATGACACTATCACCTGTTGGTCGGTTCTACTATACCCATGGGCTGTACTTTGCTTGACCTTGTAAGGAAACGTTCTGTGGATCCTATATCTGTACTGTCCATCCATTATATAAAGGACGTCTGTAAGACATGTTCTTTACTCATGCTGACCACTCTGTCGTGAGGAAGTCACATGATCCGAGCTCGTCTAATAAACAAAGTCAACTATCTTCCATTGTCGTGCAACTCATTCCGCCTCCGACTGACAGATTTCATCCTATCAATTGGCGTCACGAAACAGCATACCAGCAGCAAGACAGACCAATTGTCATTATTGAAGGATCATATCGACTTCTGCTTACCTGATAATAATAAGACTTTATTTATATAGCACATTTCATACAAGAATTGCAGCTCAATTTACATAAAATCAATAAAAACAATAATACAAGTGATAAAAGTAATACAAATATTTTTTTTTTTAAATGTAATTCAACAAAATACAAGCCGCAGTCTTTGCAGTTTCTCGAATCCGTCTTAGACTCAAGCTGCCTTTGCAGTTTCCAAAACATGTAACAACCCAGACCAGCCACGGGAGTGTAAGGGAAAAACTTGCCCGGGGCGCAAAATGTACTATGACCGCCACTGCGCCGAGTGGTAACATATATAAAAAAAAAAATGTATGGTAATAAAAGAGGCTCTAAGCTATTGTACACAATTACTGTTGTATTGACATGTGCCATAATGTTTTGTGTTATGTCCCTTTGTTGTAAGATCCTTCAGCAACAACACATTTGTGGATCCTGATATGGAGGTCCCAGGCCCTTCAACTGCAGATTCCTCTGTGGCTCGATCAGCCCTTTGTTTGACAACTTCTTTAGCAACAGGTTGTTACGGCTCCCACTCCTGCCTGTAGGGTGTGTGTGTGTTTTGTCTGTAGGTGTTCCTGTGACGGTGCTGACGTCGGAGTGTGCGCCCCAACATCGAGATCCGGACCTGAAGCGGCTGTGTCTGATCGGGCCTAATTAGACACTATCGTCATGCTTAAATGTGTTCTGTCTGGCGTAGGAAAAGGAGGGGAGTCGCGCTGAGCGGCAGTTGTTTTGTCCAGATGTGTAAGAGGAAAGGGGAGATAGTGTAGAGACCCATGGGTATACTCCTCAACACGTAGATAACCGATGTTATGTACAGTAGTTTAGGAGCGGTTCCACCTGCACCCTTTGTAACTTAAAGTTTAGTGTAGTCAGGTTAGAATGGAAATGTTAGTAGGTTAGTTAGTGGTTTTCCAACAGGGCCGTTTCGGTCCTTAGCATAGTGCACTTTGTTTGTCTCATCGGGAATCGCTCATAGTCCCTTCTCCTTGTTTTTTTTCATTCTGGTACGTCCCTTGTCTATTTGTCATTGTATGTCACTACGGCTTGCTGCGGTTTGCCGATACCTTTTTGCATCTCTGTAATAATAAATGTACATTATTCCGTCCGTATGACCCCGCTGCATTGTTTGTGCCTGGGTACACCGTTGACACTCTCTGCTGGTATAGTACTGATAGTCGAACATTTTGTTACCTTGAACATCGTACTTAACACAGGTAACAAAGCAAGACTATTGTGATATGGAGACACTAAAGCTTTCTTGGACCTGATCAACAGCTCACATATGATCATCATGTCAGCTATTTTTTCATCCTTACATGAATCCAACATTTTCATATCCTGTTTGGAAATTAAACTGTTCATGATCAGTGAAGTATAATTACGCACATTCCATCCTTGTCTCACAAAAAGCATGGAAAACAGCAGATACCCCACTAGAAGCCATGCAGCTGTTTCTAGAAGAACTGAGGCAAGGAGGAGAAGACCAGCCACCTGTACCCTAATATTGTTTGTGCTAAACCAGGACCATGTGCCACCAAATTGATTTTGCCTACTGATGTAGTCTATTTAGATTATGAATGGTCTTGGAATCTGTACTTGGAAAGACACCTCACTGCAATGGCAGGTTTGGATTTTAAAAAGACTGTCGTACAACAAAATCAAACCCATTTTTGGAAAGGTGTTAGCTTGTAGGTTAATTTATGCAAGTGTAACGGAGTTAGAACCGTGAAACTCACTCCTCAGGTATGTAGCAGGCCACCCGCGTCAACGAATAGCTAGATTTTCTTTGGCGTAGTTGGTAGTGGTCACGCTTGGCAAGTCGGAGGTCGTGCGTTCGAGCCCAGCGAGTGGCGAACGAGCCTTGTCGTGACGGAGCGTGGCTACAGCTGTTACATACCCGTCACACAAGTTTGACACATTTTAGCTCTTTTAATCACTGACATATATTATAATAATAATATAGATACAATTTTTTGGTGGCACATAGTCCTGGTTTAGCACAAACAATATTTGTCTCAATTATGGGCGAGGACATCACCAGCCCCCCCACTGGCTCCAAACTGATTGTAAATAGACCTATAAAACATTCTTTAATATCAAAAAAATTGAAAGCAGCACAAACAAAAATAATTGCAGCACAAACGGAGTGGGGGGCCAACTTCACTCAGGTCTTGTAAAGCTGTGGAGTTGATGAGCTGAGCCAAGCCATATAATACCCTCAACGGAGGAAGAACCTGAGTTTTGGTTTTCTTTAGTTTGATCGTTTTTGCCTGTTAATAAACACCCAAATAGACTTACCTTCGCCTGTGGTGTGCATTATGCTTAATCAATTATGTGTGTAACACCCCGGACTAACTCAGTGTAGTCAAATCTGAAATTGTGTCACCGGTGATCAGTGGTGATGAACCTCCCCCTTCATCGCCTTCACGGCCGTGCTGGTCCTGGTCTGCCTAAGGCAGTGACAGGTAAGAGAGAGATTTCCAAAGTTCAGTCCAGTCCAATCAATCAACTGTGCTATCAATCGCTTATTAAATTGAACAATAAATCAACCAGCCATTTAGAGGATTTATTGAGTGACTGTCCTGTTCCAGGCAGCAGCTATGTCCAGTCATGCCTGACCCAGCCAGAGCAGCCTGGTGAAATGAAAGCCTAAAGCTGACTAGGTTACCGTCCCAGTTATGGCTATCAGCTGTGGCTATCCTCCTGTCCTGTTTTACACTGAGAACCCTCATTTTATAATTATGCAGTGACAGCTTATGGCTGTCGTTATCCTAACAGTGCTAATACTCGTACTTCATACTCTAAGCTCTCTACTGAACTATAACATCACAGAAAAGTTGTTCCTTTCTTTAAACTCCAGTTGTCAAGGGTCATGTTCCATAAAACTAGTTTACGAAATAAGACAGGTTTATTTCAGTTAGTCGGACCAATTTTCAGATTATTCGGTTCCATACAGCAAATTCAACATAGTTCAAGCTCATTTACTACGGCAATTTATGCTGGGAAACTAACCTGATCCGGGGGGGGCTAGCTGTCAGGCTGAGCCTAAGTTGTTTCCACTGACTTTCTGCCATATAATTAAGATTCCTCCGATAAGAGTAATACACCACCCAATCCAATCACGTTTGAGAGGGAAACGACAAATTGAGGATTTAAAAAAATATATATATTTGAAGTAACGGCTACTCACGGTTATGGATAGAAATGTAGCGGAGTAAAGAGTACAATATTTGCCTCTCAAATGTACTTGAGTAAAGTCGTGAGTACTCCCCAAGAATGATACTCGAGTAAAGTACAGATCCCTCAAAATTGTACTTAAGTACTGTACTCAAGTAAATGTACTCCGTTACTGTCCGGCTCTGGTTAGTCTTGAGTTGAAGAGTACAGTAGGGCCTAGCGTATACTATAATGAGAGCGAGATACACAATGGCTATGTGGAGAGAGCGTGGGGAGGGGGAAGGGTGAGAGAGTTAGGCCTCTTTAGAACAATGGTGGACAGTCTATGGTAACTAATCCTAACGAAAGTTAGGTTGAATCATTTGTAAACTAAATCAAACATAGGCAAATTAAATCACAACATGTCACAAGTAAGAAATTTAGCAAAGTCGCAGTTACTTTTGTCATGTGAAGAAGGACGGTCAAAGTTCCGTTATCGTTGTCGAACGGATAGAACAAAGGAATCTTTTGTCAAAGTTCCTCGTTGTCCAGTGAGTTGCTGATTGAGAAGAATAGGTTAGACGTGTCGCGAACACTTCAGGTGAATCCTTAAAAAGCGGGCGTGACCATGCGTTGTAGGTTTTTATAATCCAAGAGAAAGGGGGGTATCCTTTTGAAGGTGAATTCCTTCATTGGTTAGTTACTCCAGTGGGCGTTTCCTTGAGACGCCCACGTACCGGTGTGAAATGATTGGTAACTTTTGAGTTCAGTATTTCAAATGTTCATGGATTGCTTATACTTCAAAATATAACAATACAACATGCATAAATGGTTTTGTTAGTGTGATACAATTAATTGGATCTAAAAATTGACGAACGTAACTCTTCCTGAAGGGAAATTAGTGTATTTTTTTTTCGCTTTGGTACTATTTTCACAAGTAAGGTGTACATTTTCAAAACTCGTAGTACAAACATCCATTACTTACATTTACATAATCTATAATTTTCCAAATATCCATCCTATGTGTAATCAAGTGAAGGATCAATGAAGACATTGTCTACAATCATTTGGGCAAATTAGGTAGTTTTGACTATTTTTATGATATAATTGTAACATAGGTATACTTTCAATGATGTAACTAAATGAGAACAAAACATAACATTTAGATTCCCCATGCCCACCTCTCTGACCTCTGTTGGTGCCCATGCCCACCTCTTTGACATCTCTGTTGGTGCCCATGCCCACCTCTCTGACCTCTCTGTTGGTGCCCATGCCCACCTCTCTGACCTCTCTGTTGGTGCCCATGCCCACCTCTTTGACGGATCCCTTGTCCACGAGCTCTTCCTATTCCTTGCTGTCTATCCTGCTCCATGTTGAAAGAAATTGCCAGTGTTTACACCCCCACTTTTACGTATATCTAATGACCAATTGTGGTTACCCCAATCTGAAATCAAGTAGCAATAACGAGTATTCATCATGTGTGGTTAATTTATATGTTCGTACAAAAACACATTTTATTTCTGTAGTTCTCAAAATCGATATACTGTTTATTGCTGAAATGAAAATATATAGGTTTACCAAACGGTTCAGTGATTAACCATTAATATGTCTTACCTGTTCGTAGTATGTTTTTATATTTAATATAACATTGAACATACTAAGTCCACCACTTTTTCACCTGTAATATTAACGGACAGTGGGTTTAAATGTTCAATATGGACTGGCTACTGCATTGAAATGTATGCATTGACTCGGCCAGCAATTGTCTCCAATGCCAATTGTCTCCTACACTGCTACAGCCGTGTTGCTTTTTTCCGGAATATGTGCTCAGATTGAACATGAACACTTAATAAAACTTATATCTGAAGTGTGGTGAAGTAAGACAACGTTTTTTGTCGCCGGGTGCCATGGTGGATCTATCGGTGCTCCATTGATGTTGGCTTTTATTAGTTCTCATGGCCGCGCTTAACTCAGAGTGGACGTAGCCTACTCCGAGTGATTTAACTAATTCAAATCAGCTTTTCTGGAACCGAAAAGTCGGAATTTCCCATTTTAGTTTGTTAAACCCGCTACCTGGAATACTCCCAGCCCATTTTGAATGGGTTCGTAGCTTTTTAGTATCTGTCAGTGTGCAGTAGTGTGTTAGGACAATCAGCGACCCCAACATTTCTGGGCGTTGAAGGGGCCAAGCCAGGACGCAGCAGGGTCGCTGCTGTGTGTCGCCTACTCTGCCGCTCACCTAGCGTAAGAAAAAGGTTGCACAGGTAAAGGAGTGGAGCCGGAAGAACGAGGAAATCGGGTTGCTCAGTTTTGCATTCTTTTTTACAACTGAACTTGATCATTTGATACTAGTTCTGATATTCTGAAGGTAGACCAGGGGAGACGAATCATGATGGACCAGGGAAAGAAGATCATGTTGATTGTAGTGGATGTTCTTTGTGTGTTTGCTGGTAAGTGATCCCTTTTCACAACAACATGGCTGAAATATTATTTGTATTACATCACAATAACACAGGCAGACTCAAGCACGGTGTTTAGCCTACACGCGTGTCATCATTCTATACAAATACGTCTAGATAGTTTTTTCTTTAAAAAAGGTTAACTATGATACACATTTTTGTAAACAAGTCAGATTATAGGACGGTGCAGTACACACCCTCGCGCGCGCGCACACACGTTCTTTTTTGAAGAATCTGGATGCATGTTGCGTCAATTTTGGTACTGAAATGTAACTGCAACCTAATGTAGCCTTCTGTAGGTAAAAAGTTCAGTAAAGCCAGGCTCATTCGGACCTGCCTTGCTACGGGTTTATACATTTTTACATTTTCACAATTATGGATATGTATTCATATGCAATTCCTTAAGCATCCCTCATGTGTCTTTGTGACTGTGGTGTTTAACTCATAGATGCAGGTGTGTGAGGGGTTGTGTTTCTGACTACAATGTTGACTGGGCCTACCTGTTTTGACTTGTAGTGTTATAGTTTAGAGAAGGCATGTGAAGAGTATCCTCTTACTGTACACTCTCATGTCTCATTTTCATTATCTCTTAAGAAACTTCAATGACACTACTGGGTCTTTGTGTTAGGGGGGTTATTATCTGTCTGTATTGTGTGTTTTTTTATGAGTATGTGTGTTCATGTGAGTATGGGTGAGAGATTATGAGAGTGTGTCCATTGTTGAAAAAGCAGCGAGTGATATGGAGGAAGGAAATTACCAGTCTTTCCTTAACCCCCTCTGATCTGGACCTTTGTACAGTACTTTTTGGCTAGGCTGCGTTGTTGGTCGATGTGTACACACACTCTTGATATATCTTAATCTATAGATTAAGTAGTTATGTTCTATTACAAACTGTGATCGGTCTTCTTTACTCCCTTTTATTCTCGAGTTTTCTTGTCTTATTCATCTTTTTGTTCCTCTCCTTGTGAGGAGCAGTCAGCTGTACAACAGTCATTTCAAATGTTCAACACAGATGAGATACTTTCCTTTATTTGTGTGTGTGTCTGTGTATGTATGAACTGTATGTGTATGTGTTGCAACATATTGATGTAGAAGGTGTTGAGAAAATGTGCTGAGAAGCCAATTTGTAACTAATCACCAGACTCACTCTCTTTCTTTCCAATAATTTTTCCCTGTAATCCTCTCTGGTGACTATTCTTCTATCTCATCCCTACTCCTTTCCTGTTATCACAGCCTCAAAACACACACACACACCACTGCACATACAGTTCTCTCTTGGACACACAATGCCACCAAAGGACACCAATACCAGTAGATAAACTTCTTTACACTTTCTGCACTCATCTCTCTCTCTCTCTCTACCTCCCAAATATGTCAACTACAGCATGCCATAGGTCGCCCCTTAATGTCTTCACTGAGCAGCACTCAACAAATTATTTGAATGCCTTCCGCCTTGTTGACCATCATTAGTTGGGACAGATTGATACAATGTGTTAAAGCCATCTGCAGCCCTTTCTGGGGCAAGGACATTTAAAACAGAGGACAGCTGTTGCTGCTGCTCTTCAAGTCAATGTCATCATGCAGACAATGACGGGATCAGTTATTGTGTCAGTTGTCCTCTGTTGTGGTTTTGGATGAGAATGAAGTTGGGCCCTTTTCACAAAACATCTTAAGGCTCAAAGAAGCTTCAAACTTGTTCTTAAGTCACTAAGACAAAATCACAAACCTAAAATGGCTGCAGGTACAATTTTTTGAATCATTTAATGTTTCTAAAAAAGATTTTCAAAGGTATTGGGCTTAATCACGTTTATGACCATAGTAAAGCTACTCAGGGATGCAGTCACTTCACCAACAAGCAACCCAATAACACTGGAGATCAAGGTTGTGACAACTCTGTTACTTGGCCACAGGGAGAATGTGCTCTCCAAACTCCACATCATCCGACAATTCAAAAGTTTTTCGCTTGATGTTTGCCAACTACAAAGTGAGGAAGACAACTTCATGGCAATAACTGGACAACTCAGTGTAGCTGGTGCTATAGATTGGACAAATCCGAATTATTGCGCCATTACAATATGAACATGCATTTGCGAACATCATTTTGTTATAGCATCGACACACCAGTAGCATAGCCACGGGGGGATCTTGGGGGGCCTAGGCTCCCTCATTTGCATTTCTGGAAATTAACGGATAGGATGACTTTATAGTGCAAAATAGAGAATCCCTAATCAGATTGTCCTAGCATTCAAAAATAAATGGGATGATTTGACAATACAAAACACAAGTTAATTTGCATATCGCTTTTGTAACGCCAATATGGCCAGGTTAGCAGTGCTGACTGCTGGCATAACATTGAATCAACTTTCAAAGGGTTTTCTTTACTGGCTTGCTAACAAAAAGACAATATAAAGTGGACACTTATTTCAGTATAGATCAGTAAATTTTGTGACATTAATTAACACTAATGCAAGAATTAATTAACACTAATGCAAGAATAAATTGTATCTTTGCACTAGATCGTATTCCAGGACTCCAGGACTTACTTTTCCTTGATATGCTATATCATGTTTTGGTTTAATTGCACATTCTGCCATTTCCCCCCTGCCTTTCAAGGCTGCAATTCACTTTTCTATCAGCAGATGTCGCAAGGGTTTCCTTGCACAAGTCTGTCATTCAGACAGGTTATTCAGCCTAAATAAGAAATGTCTTGCAAAATATAGTTTATATATTTTCTGTAATTATGTGCAAAATGATGAAAAAAAAGTATGTGAATTCAATGAAGTGCATTAACTTCACATGTGTGTTGACTTGGTAAGCGCAATTCTTATGTCATGACATAGTGGGAACAATAATTGTAATTCGTAAAATCCTAATATGTTTTGTAAAGAATATAAACTAATAAATGCATTTAGCATATTCACACATGAGCGAAAACAAATCCTATTATGATTTTGATAGTTTTCAACTATTTTGCTATGGTAGGCTAAATCATTTATGAGTATAAGGTAGGCCTAATAAAAGGAAACTAGAGAGGGTACAATTTCTGGGGAAATTGTAGGGTGTGTTTGCTTGCAAATAAGTTTGACATTAATGTAGGGGGAATTGGCTAATTCAAAATAAGTTTGCTAGAGGCAAGCTAGCTGCTGTTGCTCCACATTTCACTGATTGTTTGAAAGCGCCGGAAATGAGAACGTTTCTTTTGACATAAAGTTTAGCTGTGGCATTGAAGACAGTACTACACACTGCCAGTGGGTGAGCTGAGTCTGACTGAGGCTAACGTCAAAACAAGCCGTGGTGTCACTCAAATTCCAAGTTTTACACAAATCACAAAAATATGCTGACGCGCTGGCTGTCTTCGCAATCGCCATATCTTTATAACACTGCCCTCCTTCTGATTTTTGATGTAGAATTGACCCTGGTACGAAATTAAGAAAATACTCATCAAAGATCGACAACAGCTGACGCAATCGTCAACGGAGGCTGACGGGGCTCTCACGTAGCAGACCAATCAAAGTTTTTACAGCAACCTACATTATATGACGCTTGCATGGCTGCCGCCTAGGCAGTCTCACGGGCGACCCGCACTCGCTCAAATTACAAAGACTTTCACAACCTAAATAAAAAATCCGAGATGGCAGTTCCACTCGAAATAGCTTTCTCAACAAAACCCAATGGTTGGTAATTTTGGGGGTTGGCATTTTTCACTCATAATCCAAGCTCCAATTTGCGTGCTAGAACGTCTCTATCACGTTGTATCCATGCGTCGTTGCTAACGTGTGCTGACGTAGTGACGTAGGCTAGCACTGCTACCCTTCGTTGACAGAAGACACTTTTCGCCCCAAAAACTTGAGCTCAGCCTAAACCGTGCAACGGAACGTAAATCCCAATAGAAGCAACGCAATCGAGACCAAGACGAAACTTTTGACACCTAGGTTGTCTATGTAGGCCAAATATTGACTGAGTTTTAGGGGTGGGAAAATAATAATAATAATAAGATATATGTGAGAGAACAAAGGTTGTGCCCTTGCCGAAGGCAAAGCACACCCAATTGGCATGGGGGGGGGGGGCTGTTATGATCATTTTACATAACAGCTCATGTGCATTTGCACCCCCTACTGTTGGGATGAAAACATTTACTTTTTCAAATTAATGTAAAAAAAAAAACAGATTAAATGTTTTTAGAACATTTTTAAGTGATGTCAGCATTGTATGTTCTATCATGGGTTGTTGTACTCTAATGATTGATTTAAAATGTTAAGATCTAGTATTAATTTTGAGCATGTTTTTGTAAGCAAAAAACCCCAAAACACTACCCTTTGCACACCCAGTTTTAAAACCTAGAATCGCCTATGGTCTCCACTCTCTTTGCAACAACTTCATCATTCACAATCAAATTCCCCCTTTTCTAATACTACCTGCATAACATTATAGCATAACAGCCCACTCAATAAAATTGCTTACAATAGCATTTCTGAAAAATCTAGAGGTATAAATGATAAATTATCATTTTACAACCTCTTACATCTGGCTGCAATGAATGCCCATATTTTGTACAAAGAGTGTGTGAACGTAATAGTAAGCTAAATTACATGTTGTCTTGACCTGTAATTTGGCCTATTAGAATGGAATTCTTGGAATGTTGGATAGCTGGATAGACAACGTTGAAAGGAACTGTTGAGGCCAAATGCATTGATACACTACGCGATCGATCTTTAGAAGGGGGGATGGGATGCATGAAAGACGCATTCACGGTTTACCAGCAAAAAAAAAATCCTGTGCACAATGCAATGCCCGAGATTAGCCTATTTATTATATTTACTCCGTAGATGTAAAAGCAACAAAACGTATTAGAAATTATCTGTCTGGCTAATTGTAATAGAGAGGCAACCTACTTGATTTATCAAATGCAACTTTCGTTTTACACAGTGCGCTACTGCTCTTGCGTAACCTGCCACACTTGGAACTGGAGTCCCAATGTTACAGTAGGCTCTTAGCCTACACAAAACAATAGACATTCGGTATATTCGACATATGGTATTATTCACGTAAGGGATCATGCCCGACGAGGTGTCCAATATCACCTGATAATGGACGATGCGGAGGCGTGAACCGTCCGACGCGCACCTCGAAGGGCATTATCCCGCTTATACCATGGTCACTTGCCAACGATTTTTTTTCCAAACATAAATTAATGTTTTCATGCGTTTTGCAAAAGAAAATCTAACGTTTTTTAACGTTAGCCAACTCTGATATTTCTAGTCCGCTCAACTCATAGAACCAACACCGGCTTTCCTTTGGATGAGCTATTAGCCCGAAAGCTAACGTTATTGCTAGCAAGATTAAAAGGCAATAACATTGTGTACGGTTGACAAACAGTAAATATAATTTTACAGTATGTTTGACAAGAAGATTTGCTAGCTAACCAGCCATGTCACTGTCCCAAAATCAATATCAAGATTTTCACGAACAAGGTATCGGCCATATACTATTACTAGGCTACAGTACGGCCGCAGACTGTGGAGCGAGTTGAATCGAAAATGGATGTGAGATGACCGCATCAAAGTTGACATATTCTCCAAACAGTAATTATAATTTTACAGTATGTTTAACAACAAGACTAGCCAGCTATCGAGCCATGTCATTGTCCCCAAATAAAATCAAGATTTTTAAGAAGAAAATAATCGGCCATGTGTAGAGTTGCTGCTACTGTCGTGTTGGCTGCAGCCTGTCTGCAGTAGATTGACTAGTAGCGAGGTGAATAGCGAATGGGATGTGAGCGGTTACGTGACACTGACACACTACATTCAGAAAAGTAACATTTTTCGAATAGGTTCAAATAAATATTCAAGTGACTCATTGTTGTAAATACAAGTTAGCTTGTTAAAGTCTTTCAAAATTGTAAATGGAGGCTTTGACTCCGTCCCCGTTGTTATGGTTACTTATTTCAGACACTTCGTACAGGCTCATATACTATGTAGCCAGCGGAATAATTTAGAACGGTGAAAAGACAGTTTTGCTGCAATGACGCAGTAGGTGTCCGTATATCACCGGATAATGTACACCCCTGCAGCCAATCAGAATCGAGTATTCACCCAGACCATGGTATAATGTAGGCTATATTATACAATGCCTGTATTGTCATTCCGAAAGTTGTTAAATTGAATAGGCTAAGTATGTAACATCAAGTAAGCCTATATTTCCTAACTAATAATACTTGGCTCTCATTTTTGCAATAGCCTTCTTGTACCGTGTCCTGACAATAAATGAAGAAGATTAGCCTACATGTTTGCCAGTATAACTGGATCTAATTAGACCATTGAAGTTTATGATGCCCTGTGTGTTTATACTTTTGACTGGGGACAACAACGCAATCAGTCAGCCGACTAACATTTTGATAATTTCGGGCTTCTAGACCAACTGCAGTCTAACCTGAAACGTGTGACATCCTTTTGCCAATAAATTACAATTTGCTGACCGATTGAAGAAATATACAACAAACGTAATGAAATCATCGACAAACAGAACGGAAATGAATGACAGATTGATGAAGGCAAGTTCATTTTCCGACCTTGCCTCTAGCTCCGTGCATTTATTGTGTCAGTAACAACGTCCCTTTCTGAAGACTCAGGTGTAACGGCGTAAGTAGGGAAAAACGGCTCGCCGCTTATAGTGTTAATGTCTTGACTGATGCAAAAACATGCCCGCACTTTGCCAATTTGCACAAACTCTAATTAAACTAACACCAAATAAACTAACCGACATTATAATCAAATCATAATTCCAGGAATCTCTGTGTGGCTGTATGCCACTGAATCAACTAAGCATCATCATAAGCATTAGCAATTTATTTTAAAGAAGGAGAAATTTATGAAGCTTTTATGATGTGCATAAGTGACTCAATGATGTGGAGGTTAAACAAGAACTATTTATAAATGAGAAATTTAGGTACCAAAACCACTGAGAAGAACTGTCACCACCAGCTGCATCATGGGCACTGCATATGCACTGCAATGTAGATTGTATGTTTACCATGATAATTTCACCAATGAATAGTTGACTTGTAATCTAATGTCATAATAAATCCTAAAATTAAAACATTTATTTGTGAGGCATGTTTATTATTTTAATGATTGAAAACAGACCGCATGTCTGTTGTTCAACAGAGGCTAATGTCATGATGCTAACAACTCAGTGAATCTACTATTTCCTAAAGAAGATGTACTAATGATATCAGAATATCGTATTGTACATTACATTTCACACTTTTATCACAATGTTAAATGAGCAAATAGTTATCACCCTGGCCTTTGCCACTGGCATTTCTGCAGCTGTTTTGCCGTTTTATAGTTAGCTATCTCACAGAAGTTAATAAGCTGCTAAACTAATGTTCTACTTTAGGTAATCACGGCCCTACAAATATTTAACAGTTTTCTTGCGATCCCATAAATGTAGGCTAGTCTACTGTTGAATGCTAAAGTCGCTCTTCCGTGGCCAGGGTTGGGTAGGTTACTTTTTAAATGTAATCCGTTACAGTTACTAGTTACCCATCCACAATTGTGGACGTAGTAACGTAATTTTTGGATTACCCAGACTCGGTAACGTAATCTGATTACTTTCCATTACTTTTGGATTACTTTCAAAACCTAGTTTATAACCAGTTGAAGTTTGTTTACATAACCTGGAATATGCCTAAATCAAAGAACAAATGATGTTGCACCCCAGAAACTGTTGCAGCAGGACATACAGTAGCACTCCAAAATAAATAGAAAGGAATAGAATTCATGTCAATAAATCGGGGTGGTCGTGTATTGCATGCCGCACTATCTGATCAAATTGACAGTTCTCTCTACAGTCAGAGCTCGCGCAAGAAGGTGGAACGTAAGGGAGATACCCTTTCCAAAACTTGTAAGGGCCTAATAGTTTGTGAAAGACCCAGAGAAACACATATATCCGACGAGGCAAAATCCCGGACGATTTTGGAATCTCTGCCGGACGCATTTTTTAGGTCTCGAAAAGAGGACATGTCCGGGTAAAAGAGGACGTCACCCTAGGTTAGGACCAGGCTAAGCTTCCTTGCAGTCTTAAAGGTCACATGACATGCTGTTTTTGGATGCTTTTATATAGGCCTTAGTGGTCCCCTAATACTGTATCAGAAGTGTCTTTCCCGAAATTCAGCCTTGGTGCAGAATTACAGCCACTACTAGCAGTCCCACAAGAAGCTTTCCTCAGAATGCGCTGTTTTGGTGTCTGTAGCTTTAAATGCTAATGAGGAGCGGAGGGGCGGCACCATGCGCTAATGTTTACAATGGATGTATCGCAATGGCTGTAACCCCGTTGCTGTAAGATGCCTCGAATTTGCCCATTCTCATCTGATAACCCTGGTTTGCAGAGGTACACACTCAGTCATTTCAATGAGGGGAAAGGTGGATATCGCGCGCGCCATAACACCAACAGCAGAACGGTTATCCAAATAACAAAGAAGTGTACAACACTCACGTACAGCATGTGTATTCACACACATACTTGATGCTATCTACCTTGCGACATTAACTCAGCTGTTAGCTGCAGAGCTAATGTTACAGCCACATTCTAAGGGTAGCAAGCTAGGTAACCATATACAGTAAAGCTACAAAATGATATAGCGTTAGTTAACTTACTTGTCCAAGGTTAGTAGCTGGACGAAGGAGAGTTAGTAGGCCTACTGATCCAGAATTTAATTTCAGCAAGGCCAATTTTGTATTAGCTCAAGTTGAGGAAACAGTCGTGGCTGAAGTGTTTGGCGCAGACATACAAAACAAATGCGCCTACAACAGAAGTTGTGTAGGCGCATTTCCAGCGAAAATAAAATTAAGATACTGATTGTTTAGAGGCTCGGATGAAGGAACTACAAAAAGACTTGTGTTGATTTGTACATCCAAGCATTGAGCAACTATTAAGCTTTGTTCGTTTGCTAGCCATGATGTCTCTGCAGGAAAACACGATATTGCACTCGCCCTTGCACGATCGTAGCTCAGTTCCTCATGGGCGGGCCGGATTATCTGGGCGGGCACAGCAGAGAGAAGGGCGGTAGCCTGGCTCCTTGTGACGTCAATAAGAGGAGATTTTCAAACCGAGCGTTTGAGCCTTCATTTTCTCAAAGGCGGAGAAGAACACCCAGGGCTTGGTTTACACCTATCGAAAATTCTAGCCACTGGGGGACCAAAGGCAGGCTAGGGGAACTCATATTAATGTTAAATAACCTCCTAAAGTGAAGTTTTCATGTCATGTGACCTTTAAAGAAATCGCCACTGGTAGAGAATAGTGTGTACTGTTTTGTGAAAAGTTTGAAATAGAATTGGAAACTGAGTGTAAAGTAGGAAATATTCTTGGAATTTTGCTGACTCGGTTTAGGGATTTGGTACATTTTAGTACCACATTAGGTCTCTGATTGCGTTTCAAGTTTCAATTTTAGTGTGTAAATTGGGAAAAAACTGTAATCTATGTCTGGGCAACTGAGAGTTTGGAAATTTGGGGTTTGGAGGTTTAGAAGATTGGAGTTGGGGTTTAGGAGTCAAAAGCAAAGAGACGTATTGTCATGTGCACAGTACAGGTTTATTATAGACAATTAAATGATTGTGACATGGCAGCTATGTATAGTGGCATAAAAAGGAAAAATTACATGAAATACAAAACACAATCAAAGGAAAGCACGCACGCAAAAGAAAAATATTGCAAAAATAAATGAATAACAAAAAGTATAAGAAATTGCCATACCAAAAGACAAGAATGGCAACAGTATTATTGATATAAAGTGAAGATTGCCAATGAGTATGAGTTAGGGTTTAGGAGTAATGTTTTTTGTCCCAGTTTCCCAAACATGGATTAAGCCTAGTCCTAAAGTAAGACAACAATTTAATGAAGATCTCCATTGAAAATGTTCTAGTCTAGGACTAGGCTTAATCCATGTTTGGGAAACTGGGCCTAGAAGTTTGGAGTTGGGGTTTAGAAGTTAGTAATAAGAGTGTTTATGTAGAGGTTAGGTTCAGGAGTTGGGGTTTAGGGATTAAAAAGTTTGGGGTAGGAGTTAGGTTGAGTGTTTATTAGGTTAGGCTTAGAAGTTAAGGTTTCGGAGTGAGTTATGACTTTGGATTTTAGCCTTAGGTATTAGGGTGAGTTTATGTAGAGACTAGGTTCAGGAGTTGGGGTTTATGAGTTAAGGGTTAGGAGTAAATTAGGATTTAGCAGTTTGGAGCTGGAGTGTTTCAGTGGAGCTCCAACATTTGTCTGACAAAGTAACATAAGTGTTAAGAGATGATCCATCCCACAGTTTTACTGTCTCACAAAACAGACATCCTCTTGAGTTCCAACTATGTGTCAAGGAGGAGGAGGGGGGGGTGTGTGGACTCCTGCTCTCTGACGTTCCTGTGTGAAAATAACCATGATTCTGACAGAGGGAGGGAAAGAGTGTCAAGAAGAGAAGGAGAGACAAAATGGGGAAAAGAGAGGGACAGCAAAAAAGAGGGACAGCAAAAGATGAATGCTGATTGTTCAAATCAAAAGTGTGTGTGAGAAAGAGAGCAAGAGCAATACATTTAATCATTGTTTACATTTGGCAGTGCATGTACAGTGTTAAATGAAGAGGGCAGTATGTGTCAGGATGTCTGTCGTTGTTGCTTTTGGATGGGACTGTAATGTGAGTGCTGGTGTGTACCGTTTGGCATTCATCTTAAGCAGAATAACAGGAACACTTACACTTCCTGGCAGGTCAGAGGTTAAGAGGAAGTTCTACTTGTGCCCAATTGCACATTTCTCCATGTTTATTTTCTCTGAGTGGAGTCCGGAACTTCTTGCCAGATGAGATTATGAAAGAGTAAAACAATACTTTCCCTTCTTTATCCTTTATCTTACAGTTTCATACATTCTGATACTCAGGACAAAGAATACCTTTGCCCAGATTTATGTTTGTGTGTGTGCGCACGCTCGTGTGTGTGTGTAACCCAGACAGTGGAGTGTTTGTGCACAAGATAGCAATATGGATAACTTGTCCCCGAGACTCAAATTTTTCAAACGTCCTAAAACACAAGCTTACTTGAAGAATAGTGGACATAACTAGTCAGGTCCAATTTAAAATGACATGAGCTGCTTGAGGAGAGGAGGAGATAGGAGAGGAGGGGAGGAAAGGACCGTGATGGGAAGGCCATCATTTCTTTAACATTACATCTGATGAGAAACCACATTTCCTACAGCTACTGGCAATGTACCCTGCTAACTAAATGCTAGATGGTGGACACTTTAAAGTTCCTTTAATTGTATAAGATAACCCTTACATCTCTAACTTTTCAGTGACTGGATTAATAAACTGTTACACTCCTCACAAAGAAATATATTCATCCCATCTTAAAATATTGACCAGTTAATAAGCATGATGTTGCGGAAAACAGGAAGACTATTTCATGTTTGTAAGGTCCATGACATTAGCCGGTAAGGTTGAGCCATTGTGCCTTGAAGATTTAGGAGACAGCTTTACACACTCTGGTGCCAGTCTGCCATTCAGTCTCTTTGTCTCAGCTCTGAGTCACTCCTCAATTTGTGTGTGTTTGTGTTTTAGAGGAAGATAATGTATGTGTGTTGCAGAAGGAGAGAGTGTGTGTGTGTGTATGTATGCTTCACAAGGACAGATAATGAGTGTGAGTGCTTTGCAGGGAGGGAATAATGTGTGTAAGATAGGGAGAGAGAAAGATAAAAAGGTTACTGGAAACCACTTTTTCCATGGATCTTTCCATGAGAGATCAGAATTTCTCATGAGAGGAGAGTATATAAAGACATTGGTGACCCAGAAGTGTATATGTGAGATTGTGTACTAAAGAAAAAGGATGTCTATATAGTTGACTGCAAATTAGTGTATGTGTGTTGTAGAAGTAATGTGTGTGTTTGTCTATATAGTTGACTGCAAATTAGTGTATGTGTGTTGTAGAAGTAATGTGTGTGTTTGGTTGTATTGTTTGAAAGTGTAATGGGTGTAATGTATGTCATGTGTCAGTGGTTGCTTCCCAGGCCCCTGTCTTTGTCAGTAGCCCTCAGTGTCAGACGCTAAAGGCTAGTACACCAAGCCACATATCAATGGTGATAGAAACTTCCTCCACAGGAAAAGAGTGGGAATTTAGCCTATAGAGGTCACAACCCTTAGAACTATATACTTCCTCTCGTACTTCTCTCTGTCTCTTTTTTACTTTCTCTGTCTTTCTGTCCCTGCACCGTCTCTCTTTCCTCTCTCCAGTTGCCCTACCCTCTGCCATAATGACCATAATGTTCCAGCCATACCTGCGAGGCATCGACTGTGAAGACAAGTCCATCAGCTACCCGTTCAGACAGGCCACCATCTCCCATGGCACCATGGCTGCAGTTACCATCTCCTCCTCCCTCATAATAGTAAGTTCAACCCTGCTCCCATCTCTCTGGTCCAGCCTGGCTGCCATGTTTTCTCTATACAGGTATGGGATTTGGGGGATATTAATGGCTGAAAGAAATAGCTCAGTGGTAGAGTATTTTCACTTTCTGTCTCTAAGATCACCATTGGAGAGGCGTACTTGGTCTACTGCAAGCGGCTCCACTCCAACTCCCAGTTCAACCAGTACCTGGCAGCTCTCTACAAGATAGTGGGCACCTTCCTGTTTGGAGCTGGTGTCAGCCAATCACTTACAGACATGGCCAAGTTCACCATAGGTCGGCCTCGACCCAATTTCCTGGCGGTCTGTTCTCCCGTCGTGTGCTCTGGGTATATGCCTCAGATCAACTGTACCGGCAACCCTCACAACGTCACAGAATCCAGGTGGGTCTTATGGTACTTGTCTACCTCCTTCTGTCCTACTCCCTCCATCTTAGTGATGTGCTGAAGCCTTGCGTTAGCCGATCGGTTTGTTCCTGTATGTTCCAGGTTATCCTTCTACTCGGGCCACTCCTCTTTCGGGATGTACTGTATGCTGTTTCTAGCAGTGAGTGCTGGACTGTGCATATGGCGCTTTTCCAATGCATGGTATCGGATCATCTTGACTGGACTCAACTGTACTCGCAAAGTTCATTTTCCACTGCAGATAGTACCCACTATGAAGCTGGTCGTCGTATAGCAACGCTGCATGAAACTGTCGTAACATCTTCAACGCAACATACTCCACTCTCGCTGGATCCTTTCATCAGCAACCACAGGAACATCTACACCTCCTCAATAGACAACATTGTTTTACTGGTTGACATTTAATTGAGTAGTCCATGGAATAAAACAGTGACCACTATTATAGCCAGCAGTTGCTATTATGTGCCTCTATAACAGTAGCACAGCTTTTTTTAAACGGAGGGTTTGTGCTGTGTCTTGATTCTCTCTGACCAGTCAGTAGTCTGCACTGTTTTCACGCCACCTTTTGTTATCACTTTGGCTTGCTTTGAACCTAGACGGAGATGTACGCAATGGAAAACCAAAATAGTCGAGCCAGTACCATGCAATGAAAAAGCACCAATAGTAGTGGAGTTAAAGTGACCGTAGATGCAATTTTTCTATTAACTGCTTCTTCTGTTTTCTACAGATGACCATGTGTTATGATGATCATGACCTGTGCGTGTGTGTGTGTCTGTCTAGCTGTACGTGCAGGCTCGTATGCAGGGAAAGTGGACCCGCCTCGTTCGACCTACCATTCAGTTCTTCCTGATTGCGTTTGCAGTGTACGTGGGGTACACACGTGTGTCGGACTTCAAACACCACTGGAGCGATGTGGTGGTAGGTTTACTGCAGGGGGCGCTCATTGCTGTGCTGAACGTAAGTGAGAAAGAAGAGGGTAGGAGTGGCTGTGCATCATGCACTCTATATCTAGTTATCATTGATCTATGATCTAAAAATGTATGCTCCTCTTCTTTCTACTCCTCTCAGGTCCGCTACGTGTCAGACTTCTATAAGTCCCGCCCCTCCCGCTGCCTGCGACCAGCAAACCCCTCTGAGAACGAACATCTGGAACGCAAACCCAGCCTGCAGCCACCTGACAACCAACATAGCAACCACTACAACTGCTCTGCGCCTGTATGAGTACTTGTCAACACAGTAACATCTACCACTGCCACCAGACGAGCTGTGTGAAACAACCACACTATAAAAAAAGTGACGATCCAGGACATGTTCAGACAACTTAATCAGAATGAAAAACCACTACATCCACTCTGGTGCAAGCTTGTGAGCGCAAAGACAACACATACCACAATTCGCTTTAAACAAACCAATTTAAGGGATTTATATGATTATATGAGTAAAATGTTTAACCTGCTGGAGAGAAAAGGGGAAATGGATACAGAAAAAGAGGTAGAAACAACCAGACAAAGTGCACATTTTGTTCTCCAACTGAAATCATTATCCAGCCTGTGCCTTTCAAGAGATGTGTATCTTTCTGAAACCAGTGTGCATTGTAGCTATATCGCTTAATTGTCTTCTTCCCTCTCTCGTTCCACTATTGTGTCTTTGGACCACGTTTTTGAACTCAATAATACATGTCAGAAATATGTATACTGTGGCCTGCATTACATGTACTGAATGTTGTCATGCTGTTATATCTTATTTTTGTTTACAGAATCATTGTCAATTCATTGTCTAAACCGTTGTATAAACTGTAAGAAAGTAATTCCAGTTCGTCATTGTTCTTTTCTCAAATAAATATTTGACTTTTTGTACCCTTTATAACCTTTTATGTACACTATAAATGTTTTATAATGATTATAGCAAACTGTAAGTATGATGATTTCCTAATTGTTTGGAGATAGCCAATCAGTAAAGCGTAAAGCCATGGATCACACACACAAAAGTATGTTTGTAGGCCATGCACACTTCTTAAACCTTAAGCCTTACTGTGATGTATCACCAAACTGTAGAAGAGGCCTGGGTGCCTACAGAACCACAGACCAGGGGATGGGGAATTACAAAACATTTGTGTGAAGTCTGCGTATGATGGGGGATTTTACACGTTGTTTAATGGTTTACAAATATCTTTTGATACTTGTTCTATATCCTTGGGTATGTTTTTCAATTATTTTATGATTAAATGACTCAATATGCCTTATAAGAGGTGGTGTCTTGATTTTCTTTGAAATGGAAACAGTGTGAGACTGCTTAATTGTGTTTAGACCCTGTGTGCAGATAAGGACAGCAGTTGAATGTTTTTGTCCAAGTACTTTCCCTTCATGCAGCTTTTGACAACAGTGAAGAGCACAGAGATGGTTCATGTTCAGACCTGCTCCAAGGGGTTGTGGATCACCTCAGTGACAGCCAGAGGAATGACATGGGTTAAGCACATAACTCAGGAGCTTCAATCAGGTCTTTTATTTGTAAGGCACAAAAGACATTTCCTTACTGCAGAATGGTTCATTCAATTAGAGTACATGGTTTGTTGGTTTTACAATACATTTGTTTCCCCCTGCTTTTTAAATGAAGCTATAGTACACTTTTTTTAATAACGTAACATTATTAACAAGTACATATTTGTAACTTTTACATACAACAAAATGAAGAGTTTCAATGAAAATGACAAAAGACATTTACAAAGCTCAAAGCAGTTGCCTCATCGTTGTCAAGGAAAGAAGGAGGGGTAGAGGGGGGAGGGGTTGTATAGAGTCACTACAGCATTCTAACACACACTTACTCTCCATAGTCCTCCATGACACATGCTCAAACACACATTGGAAAGCAGCTCTGAAACATACAAAAATGCTTACAAAATTATAGGTATATTCATGTACGTACATAAATTGGCCCTTGACAACATACACAAACATCTACCGTTCACAGGTCTGAGTTAAGCTTTGTTCACCTAAGGTTGTCCTATGCTAGCCTAGGAGGGGTTTCACAAACAGGAACTAGATCAGGGTAGTAAGCATGGATAGACTGTTAGGCTTCTGGTATACAACCCCCCCCCCCCCCCCCCCCCGACACCACCAGGGTTTATTCTAGAAGGCGCAATAGTTTCTGCCTTTAAAAAGATATTTGAGGAATGCTGTGCTTTTTTGAGAGCCCCGATTTCATCTGGCTAGCTAACATTAACAATAAGTCAAGTGCATCAGTCAACAGTGCTGCTTTACTGCCATCTTCTGGCTAAAAACACCACCACACATCCTGGTCTTCTACTAAAGACACTTGCAATATGTGAGAAGGGAAGCAGTACAACAGTCTAGTTACCCAATGACCCTCTACAAACTCTTGAGCTCAAATGAGCTCACTCTCATTGAAAATGTAGAGAGCTAGGTGCTATTGTTCGCCTGACATGTTCATGGACTGAAATGTCCCTATCCCACTACAGCTGAAAGCTGATTGGCTGAGACCCAAACAGAGCCATGTAACTCGAGGTCTACCCTAACTTTAAGAATGCTGTGGGCTAAAGTAAGTTAATGTTCTCTTTATAACTAGTTAAGCTTTCTGATTAGGCCAAATTTGACTTTTACAGTCCCAATTAAGTTAATCTTGGTTGAATGGAAGAAACCAATAAAGGAAGCAGAAAAAAAAAACTGGGAGAGATGAAAGGTGCTTAATATAACAAAACATTGATTTGTTTACACGCACATTTACACCCCCACCAACACTTGTTTAGACACACTTTTAATTAGACTGTCTCTTACTTAGAATCCTCTTCTTTAAGGTTGGAACAGAACATGTCTTGAAGAGGTCCCTTTGGCTCCTTGTGCAGATTTGCATGACATCACTGTACTTTCCTCTGCACTGAACTTTCATTAGATAGGGTGAGGGGTTGAGGGGACTAAGCCACCAATCAACAGACAGATACAGGATGAAGGGGGGAGGTCTATTGACGCATCTCCTTAATCCCACTTGTCTAAGATGAAGGTGTGGAGACAGAGAGGAAGGGAAGGGGGAAGAGGGATAGAGAATGGGCCAGGCAACAGAATCAAATACAATCAGACTAATTTTATATATCAACAAATAAAGGAAACCCTTGGAGAAAAAAAAATCAAAGATGATGCACACAGAAGAGGAATGGAGAAGAGAAGGAGGAAATCGGAGAAGGGGAGAGCAGAATGATGTTGCCTTAAGCAGAGTCTGGGGAGACTGACAGTCAACTCTTACTAAACTCCTCTCCTCCTACCTCAAAACCCTTTGGGATAATTCCTCTTAAGGAATAGAATTCTAAGCAGCATCACCAACCCATAACTATGTGAATCTCTCCCTTTCTTGATGAGAACTTCCCTATGATCCTCTCTCCCTCCACACTGTGGCGACAATGGGGCATTAGTCAAACCTGTCTCCCTACCCTTTCTCTCCTCCTCCCAGCCTCCATTCACTACGCCATGCTGCACCATGCTGCAAGGTCCCTTCCCGTCAGTCTGACTTGTCCCCGTCCTCTTCTCTCTGGTCCCTCTCGGCCCCCTCCCGGACCTTGTCCTCCTTGGCTAGCTGAGCCTGGGCATGGGAGTGGGAGGCCAGGATGGAGGAGAGGGAGAGCAGGCCAGAGCTGGAGGTGACAGCAGGTAGGCTAGGGGGCGTCAGACCCAGGGGCAAGGGTGTCATGGGCAGGGCCAAGCCCTGTAGCTGAGACAGCTGGTGAACCTGGAGCTGTTGCTGAAAAGACAGATGATTTGGTGTGTCAGCGCACACAAACACACACAGGAGCTAAGTTAAGACCGGGATCCATTGATAGGAAAACGAGGCAATTCATCCAACAAAATGTCATCCCCATTCATTGGGTGTGCTCAAGCCTTCGGCGAGCACAAGCATTGTTTTCTCTCATATATATTATTATTATTTATTATTTTCCCACCCCTAAGGATCCCTCAATATTTGGACTACATAGACAACGTCGCTGTCAAAAGGTTTTGTCTTGTTAGCGGTTGCGTTGCTTCTATTGGGATTTACGTTCCGTTGCACTGTTTAGGCTTGAATTAGGTTTTTGTGGCCAAAAGTGCCTTGCGTGGCCAAAGGGAACTCAGTGCTAGCCTTACGTCACGTCAGCACACGTCAGCAACGACACAGTTCTAGTAAGACAGACAGCGATATCAGCGAGCCCTCAGCATTAGTACCGTAGCTTAAAGTCTAGGAAAGTTGAGGCTACTTTTCGCTAGGTACCTACGAACATGTCTTAATGTTCTACACAAGTGGGTTCCCCTTCGTTTTCACGAGCCCTACTTACCAGGCGTCATGGAGCCGACCAGCTAAATAGTTATTTTGCACTAGCGTTGCTACCTGCATATACCTACAGCTGGCAGCTGTGCTCCATTTTGCTCCGAGATTTCTGACCTAGCCCCGGTAAATTGTAGAGCTACCCAACTACTACACTTCTGTTGTGTGGGAATCGCAGCAGCTAACACCAAGCCATACAAAAATACAGAAGCACACCCCACAATTTCCCCAGAAATGGTACCCTCTAGTTATTTATTATTTTCCCACCCCTAAGGATTCCTCAATATTTGGACTACATTTACATTTAGTCATTTAGCCTACGCTCTTATCCAGAGCGACTTACAGTAAGTACAGGGACATTCCACCGAGGCAAGTAGGGTGAAGTGCCTTGGCCAAGGACACAACGTCATTTTGCAGAGCCGGGGATCGAACCAGCAACCTTCTGATTACTAGCCCAATTCCCTAACCGCTCAGCCACCTGAGCGCCTTACTAAAACAGACTACATAGACAATGTCGGTGTCAAAATGTTTGTCTTGGTCCCGATTGCGTTGCTTCTATTGGGATTTACGTTCCGTTGCACGTTTTAGGCTTGAATTAAGTTTTTGTGGCAAAAAGTGCCTTGTGTGCACAAAGGGAACTCAGTGCTAGCCTAACGTCACAACCAGCGCTCGTCTTTTCTTTTTCTTTGTCTCCTCTTCATTTTCATCACCATTTTTTCTCTTTTGTGTTGGTGTCTGCCCTCCGGGTTTTCCTACACCTGTTATGTGCCGCCATCCTTGCCTTCCAATGAGTTTATTATTTTAGACAGGGTCCTCAAGTTTTATCAAAAGCTTGGACTGAGTAATATCCAGATCACTCTGCTTTAATAAATACTAGAAAACTATTAATACAGTATAATTTGAAATAAAATGAAGAAATATATCTTCAGTCCTTCCCATATCCTCTAACATTTCCCTTTTCAGATAATGTAGGCCTAAGCCAGCCAAACTGAGCCAAAGCTTCTGGTTGCAAAGCAGTTGTAGTTTTTGACTGCATGAATAATAATTTAGCCAAAAATGGGCTATATTACCAAATGTTCTAGCCTCTGAAGTAAATATAAAAAAATGTTAGACAAGCTTTCTTCTAACTTACCTTCTCCGTCACGTGTGTTTGCGCGTCTATGTTGCTTCTTTAGTAACGAACGCACGGTGGCCGAGACTGTTTAACACAGGGAAAAACAATACGTGCTGGCGGCAGGAAACCTCAGTCCATACGCCTGCGCCTCGTCAATTAATGTACACAACGTTAGCAGGTTAACTTGGTTGCCGTTGCCTTCTCAGCGAGCAATACAAGGTGTGGCGTGTGAACTGGTTGAAATGCGTGTCACGGTCAATGCGTGAGGCTTGAGAACCCTGTTTTAGATGCGTTTTGAGAAGACTACAATGTCGAGCCCTGGTCACAACGTCAGCACACGTTAGCAACGACATATAGATACGACGTGCATAGATGTGCTAGTAAGAAGACTGTTTGACAGCAAGTATCGTGCCGTACTAGCAGAATCATACATTTAAGAAATTCAAGACTTGCATGTACAGTAAGTACCGTATTTCTACGATTATATAAAAAGTGTACAATATAAAATCAAAATGTAATTCGCCACTCGCGAATTCCTTTCATCAACCCCAAGTTCGCGTGCTACAGATATGTTGCTGCTGGCGAGTGCTTTCTGCACAGCTTTCTGTTCGAAAGCTAACGTGTAAGAACGTTTCGGCATGCTGCTTCAGATTTCTACACAATGTATAACACTTGTATTTGAGACAGTTAAAGTAGGCCTACTACCCATGCACACCTAATTGATAGCCAATGAGAAAGGGAGTTGACGCACTCATACTGCACTTGTACTCCCGATTAAATGCGCGGCTTCAATTTTACACTAAGCTTCGTGTTTGACCTCCTTGTTTATTCTTTTTTAGTCTATGGCTTACAATTCACTAAATCTCTCTTACTAATTAAATCGAGTAATCGCCGCCCTCAAATAAACGCTGCACCAAAAATAAACATTGTGTAATAAACGCTGCTGATCGAAAAAATACGGTAATGTCACATTAAATGATGTATTTAAACTCAAGCTTGTGTGGTGCGTCGCTGTCTTCAATCCCACAGCCTAAACTTTATGTCACAAGAAACATTTTTCATTTCCGGCGCATTCAAACAATCCCGTGAAGTTTGGCTAGCAACAGCAGCTAGGCTAGCTTGCTCGTAGCACAATTTACCAGGGTCAGCTTCTCCATGCATAGCTCTAGACTGAGACCAAATGGTCGCATTTGGCATGGTTACTGACAATGATTGCTTCCACCAAACTTCTTTTGAATGAGCCATTTCCACCTAAATAAATGTCAAGCTTATTTACATTTTTGGGGGCATATTTGCAGTTAGCAGATGGTACCATCTGAAATACTGCCGGTGACAACATTGTTACAATAGCTTGTTTCAAAGACGGTTCAGCTTGTTTCAAAGGTGGTTCTTAATGAATTAATGCAATATGAGTAGGCTAAATGCTTGAAAATATCACTAGAAGGGAAAAACTTATGGTGACGTTTAGCTAAGTCATAGATGTTAGGACCATTTTTACACCGGATCGCCCAATATCTTCGTTTGATCCAACTTTTCAACTGAGGCTGCTAGCCTATAGCCAATCCCCCCAGGATTTCGCTGGCCTTTTTTGTGATAGTTGCGGGCTAAAATTCCTGATTTCCTATTCTATGCTAATTGCACGCAAAATGTTGCCACGGGTTATTGAGCAACAACCACCTAGCATCTATGTTTATGTGTTTCCAGCCCTCCTTTATGTTGTCATCCGTTCCTAGTTATCAAAGCCATAGCTACCTTTAGTTGGATAACTATTGCTACATTTGTATAATTATAGCATCACTACCGGTTCCAAGTAAAAAACTATTCACACACACAGAACACATTTGTCACTGTTTACTATGGGCATTAGTGGATGAGGAACATCAGTATGGCCCATACTGTGAGCTACTAACTAGTTAGTTCATGTGTTTTGGGAGAGTGGCTTTGAAGGGAGGGGGTGGGATATTTTGGGTTGGATACTTTCAAATTCAAGCCAAAATGGCTAGTTTCACAAAACGTACCTATCCAACCTTTAGCCTTTGGCACTTCAGAGTAAAACACAGCTTGCGTATGTCTAATCTGTATCTTTTCACTGCAACTCTGCATTGAGATTTGGGGAATTATGTGATCCGTACAGATCATGGATCAACTATGGTCTGTTACACCACTCACAAATTGCCTAAATACATCGGCAATCACCGATAGAAGTAGTGACGGTTGTCCATAGGAAAAAGTGTTTGTATCGCCCAACCCTATTACAGAAGTCCCTTTGTATAGTAACAAAAACACAGAGTACAAACAGATTAACACGCACACATATGAAGCAAACACTTACCCGTATGATGGAGTTCATCTCAGGTGGGGTTACCTGCTTGGCTCTCTCTATGGCACCCATGACCTGCTGCTGATGCTGAAAAATACAAATGCACACAATCAACAACAGAAGTTATATTACAATGATCAATAATCTACACTTATCTGAACAGTAACTTTACTTGACAATCATACTATTGATTTGATTGAGAATCTGAACGAAACGCAGCTCAACTGAAGTTAGACAAGCAAATCTTTGGAGAGGAGGATGCCATACCTCTTGTGATAGGTAGGGGAGAACTTGAGCACAGATTCCATTCAGTCTCTTTACCACCTCAGCCTGGGAGGAAGAAACAACAAACCCAGAAAAACTGGATTTTACTGAACAATGCCGTAAATACTTCAAAAGAAAGAGACAACAAAGTAATGGTCAGGTGCGGATGGAGGTCTCTTACCTGTTTGTGCATTTCAATGTTCAGTCCATAGGACATCTCATAGTACTGCAAAATTAGCATGTATGAGACATACAATTAAAGCAATAGTTGGTTTATGAGCTTTGGTATGATATCAAACTAAGATTATGTCACTGACCATGATGTAATGACGCTGCATCTCTGACTTCTCACTAGCTAGTTTATCACACTCCATTTTCAAACTGAAAAGACAGGTCACAAAGCACACATATTAAAGTCAGCTTTCCAACTGTATGTACATGTGTATCTGTTTGTATTTACTAGACTTGTGCTTACGTATGTGTGGTTAACTGACTCTTTACCTGTGGTATTGTGCTTGGAGGAACTGGAACTCATCCTTGATCCGGTCACAGGAGTCTGAGGTGGTGAACTTGAGGGGCTGACTGGACTGAGAAGATGTCTACAAAACCAGTGTGTGTGTGTGAGAGAGGGAGAGAACACCCTGTATGTAAAATACCCTTATCTACTAAAATAGTTTCAATAAAATAGTTACTTTATCCCACTATCTATCTTACTAAACTGAGGATTAAAATGCTTGTATATGAGGATCTTTTTACCCTACGGTATCCTATACCTCATCTTTGATTTTGTTTGAACCAGTTTTAAAATGAACCCTGACCCCCCACTCTTAACCTTAAATCCCAGACTTGTCTCTAAATTATGTTATCTAGGACTCAAATTTACGACAGTTCATTTCGAACAGGATTGGGGGGGATAATGATGAGAAGTAATCCTGGATTAGATAGCAGCGTTTTATGATAAGGTTAAACAAATGGGGGTCTGATTTACCGACTGAAAGACTATCTTAACCAACACGCTAACTTGATAATCAACCAAAGAGCTAGCATTTTGTGTGTTTTGGCAAGCTCCTTGGATGTTATAGTAATTCACTACAGGATTACTTTCTACCTGATCGGGGGAAAGAAAATAAACAGAATGCCTGGGGCACATGGCACACACGAACCTACGCTTATTATCGAGTTAATACGATTTGTTGGGCGAATGTTGGTAGCTCTAATCATTGCCTGTCTTGTTTACTAGACAATGGCTTAACTAGCGTAAAACTAAGGAGCAGTTCCTATTTTTTTCTATTAAGAGGTTTACTTCTGACTCCACATATGCTAACACAGCTAACGCTAGCTACTAAGATAGTTTAGCTTTTTAGCTAGAGCTAACGTCGTTAGCAAAATTACGCTTGGGATAACTACTTACCGAGTGTCTTGATTGTGGAAACATCATGTCAGTGGATCTTACGGAATATTTCCTTACGCGGTTAGGTGAATAAACTCAAACCCTCCACCTATTCGGTTGGGTAGTTATGTCGACAGGCTATTATACTTGAAGTGGAACCACAGCAGCAGCAGCTTGCTAGACAGCTGTATTGCAATCGTTTCTCAATCTTATACCGTTGTTTTTGTTCAGTTCGATTTGCTTGTCACAAAGCCAACTCAAATGTTTTGTTTTCTTTGACAATCCCTTTCCGTGACATTTGATAGACGTTAGATTAGCAAAAACTGCAGGGAATTTTCTAAACAAAGGATATATTAGCTAGTAGCTAGTTGTCTTAAATTAAGTGGATCATCGCGAGGAACAACTCCGTTGTTCAGATTGGAACGGAGACTCGGAATATTTTCTACAATAAACAATGTTTACAAGCTTATACCACCCCAATTAACTGGCTATCCAGTTAGCTATACAATGTACGATGTCGAGGAACGAACGCCCCATGTGATGTGGGATTGAGGTGGCGCACTAAAGGTCCATTTTAGATGTCAAATGTATAAAATTACAGTGCGGAAGTGTTATTGCAGCATGGAATGCCCCTGGTGGAAAGCGTGCAGAACTGTGGGTCCATACGTTTTGAGCTACAGCGTCGCCATTGACGGCGGGGGGAGTTACCAACTCATCAACATTAGGTGTATTCGACTTCAGGTAGCGGCGCCGACAGCCGGCTGCCTTGAAGCTGAGAATGCCATTGGTTGCTTCAAGTCAGCCGGGCTGCAGGCGGCTGCAGGCGACGCCGGCGCTGCACGAAGTCGAACGCACCTAACGTTGCAGGAACTACGTATTTTGTAGGCCAACCCGGAAGTTAGCATCTCGGGAATAGTGATGGGAAGTTCGGAGCCTTTTACGGACTCGGTTGGGGAGGGGGGGGGGGGGGGGTTGCTCAACAAAAAGGCGACTTTAAAAATGTAACACCCAGCAGTGTGTATTTTTCGATTTCATAATTCAAATTACTAGACACAAAATGTTATCCTGAGAAAAGTGGATTTTGATAGACCTCCATTCATTCTGCACTCGACCGTTAGCGCCATAGATATATATCTATGGTTAGCGCCCTCATATGTAACTACAGTGGAACTGCAACCGGTTCAGAACCCGGAAGTTTAAAGTTGCTTTTAAAAAAAAATTTTTTTATAGTAATAATTTGTATTTAAATGCAGTACTGAAATACAAGCAATGAGAAACGTTACAAACAAATGAGCTAAATAGTAGCATGGTATATGACAATAACAACAATACTATACAAATACAACATTTACATTTAGCAGACGCTCTTATCCAGAGCGACTTACAGTAAGTACAGGGACATTCCCCCCGAGGCAAGTAGGGTGAAGTGCCTTGCCCAAGGAAACAACGTCATTTTTCACGACCGGGAATCGAACTGGCAACCTTCAGATTACTAGCCCGATTCCCTAACCACTCAGCCACCTGACTTCCGTAACATAAAATAATTAAACAAAAGACAGGGGTACAGACCTTTTAAACAAAGACCTCAAGGGACAAACAAATGCTTTTTTGTTGGTAGAGTATTGGATTGTTTTAAAGTATTGATTAATTTCTTTTTGCAAGACAAGAAACCCGTTTTTTTTGTCACTAAATTTACATTTATGGATATGAAATTTGGCAAGTATTAAAACAATCTATTTTTTGTCTTAAAAACCCTTTTAAAATGTCAATGACGTCATACACATTGTACAACCAGAGACACTGCTTTGCGGCAAGCTCTGGTCACTTCCTTTTTTCTCTCGAGGCATCAACAACACAGCTGACAGGTTAGGCTCTCCCTGTCAATACACATGCTAGAAAGAGTTTTGGCTTGCTAATGTTGTTGCAAATGCTGCTAATGCTCCGACATTCTGGTTCCGCTTCGGATACCATCAAGCGGGATCTCTGGTCGTAGTCAGTCCTTCACTAACCAATCAGCATTCATTAGCAGAATGCTAACGTGTTATGGTCAACAACGACTCACCCTGTAAGAAATCAAAAGGACCTAAGTACTCATTCATTCAACTTTCGACCTATAATCCATGTTGAACATGCAAAAACTACTATCAAATCTGAGATTTCTCAACGACAATCAGGCGAAAGAGACAAATTTAGCCGTTTAGCTCCATAGACTCCCATTCATTTTGCACTGGACCGCGATCACTCCCAGTGGAACTCTGGTGTAACTGCAACAAAATTCGGTACAAGGGGGCTTAACAGGGAGTGAACAGGCTCTCCTTTAGACAGGCTCTGGCTAGGGCTAAAACGAAGGGGTATAGACCAATTATCACCCTACATCACACGACTGTCAAGCATGCTCAACTGCGCATGTCGGATGCAAAAGACGAACTTCTCCCGGGTATAATACACTTGGAGTGTCGATCAGGTCATCATATATCTCTGGCCACTGGATTTCAGGGCTTCACATTAACTTTTTGAAGCACTTGTCCTTTGGACAAGTACATTTACGTTTCATTTGTCCATGCACAAAAGTCACTTGACCCCGATACCTTTAAATAGCCTGACTCACCACAGAAGAATGTGTTATTAACTACCCATCCAAATTCGAATGAAAAAAACACAGACAAGTATGTTAAATTAGGCTTTGAAATCGTGAGATTCAGCACTCTTCTCTGCTTGAGACTGGGGGGGGGGGGCGTGTCACCTGAAGGAGCTGAAGCTCCGCCCCTACGACCCAGATAATGGACGCTACGTCAAGCCGAACAAAACAGTATAGAATTAGAATTTATTTGTTCAATGAGTGAAACATACAGATGCATATAAATGAAATGTTCCCCTGAGCTGTAACAGAGGAGTAAAAGCTGTCTCTGGTGTCGATTTGAGCTCTCCAACTACTTCTAGCACATTACCATTTCACCAAAATACCATCATTCTACACCGAGTAGCCTATCAAGTTAGCGGTTTGCACTAACTGATAGCAGAGATACCTCTGGAAAAGTTTAGTATAATTATAACAAGCACACAGAACTGAGTGATGAACTGCTGGTAGCGGTGGATGGTCCAGGTGCGACCGGAAGAGGAACGGCCGGCAGGGCGATGCTCGGTACGGCTCCGCGCTGCAAGAGAAGCCGTGTGTCCCTGAATCCCGACTGTCTGGTCCATGTTAAAATGATCCGCTGTGAAATGGTCACTGCATAGGCGGCTGTTGGAGTTTATCCGAAGCTTTCCATCAGCGTGGCTCTTCACAAAATCAATCCACCTATGTTTCCTTTGCTCATCAATAGGGAAATTAAATAGCGTTGCAGCGCAGCTGAAGTTTTTGCATCCAGGGAATATGCAGTTGCGGCTGGAGGGAGACATCCTGAAGCTAGCTAGCTAGCTGATGTAGGCTACAATAACAGTACAGCAGGAGCCATCCAGTGATCTGACGTAGATGGGTCAAAATGACGTAGATGGGTATATTTTTGGCTCCGCCCATTAAAACCTGATCTGAAAACGGAAGAGAAAATGTTCTACGGTCTAACTCCACATTTCAGTGCTACAAAGTTTTAGCGCTTTGCACATGCTTTCAGGAACTCATTTCACACGTAGCCTATATAATGTACTGAGAAGCAAATCATGGAATTTGCTTTACAGGATCTTTAAAACCAAGTGAGGGGCATGTTACTAGCCTGGTCCTAACCAGACTCTCGTACATTGCATACAGAGAGTCTGGCCTCGCTCCATTGACAAGCGTTGACTTCCTTGTAGGCGGGTACTATGTTGAAGTTTAAAACTATTGGATCTGCCATAACCAATCGCTAGCGTTCGCCTTAGCCAACTCCTTCACCACGGAGCTAGCTGCAGTAGCTGGAAAATCAAACTTTTCCCGAACCCCGTGGGGAGGAGGGCCACAACATCATGACCACCAACAAAACTCAGCAAGGTTTGTTCTTGCTCCGGCTTTAACTTATGGATATTCGGCAGCGTTGCCACAACCACAGAATAGCTTCGCTCGCATCTTTCTCCGCCGCCATTACTGAACTACAACTCAAACTAGTGCACGACATCAACGTCATCGTTCTCAGCCACTCCCTCTGTTCGCTGATTCGCCGGTAGAAAATCAAATCTTACGTACCTCATGGCCAGACCTATATAGGCCTACAGAAGCTAAAATAAAATTGAGCGGAAGTACGTAGGAGGGCAGGGCCAGGCTAATGTTACTGCGCTACCTAGCTGCAACAATGGCGGGCAGATCATCCAGAGTCCCATAAATGTAATATTTTCGGCTTAACTAATTGATTAAAAAAGTATGCCAGTCTTGTTTGGTGCTCTACACAGTCCTGTACATATGTATTTGCAACCTTAATAGAAACGTTTTTAAAAATCGCTAGTTTGCTACAATACATTACTGATTTGCACAACAGTCCCGCATTTATCTGATTAGCCTTGAATGGACTCCATGTCTACAGTTTTAATTAAACTCCATTAGCAGCGAATTGCAAACTAATTTCGTTTGATATCAGTGCATAACAAGCTTGCTTTGGAGACATCGTACACCACTTAAGTGTTAACATCGTTACGTACACCACTTAAGTGGTGTCTCATTTCATAGGGCTATGTAGCCCTTACCTCAGTTTCGAGGGACAAGGGCTAGGGGTAAGACAGAGTATTGGTATTCCTCAAACATCTCCGCGACTTATGTAGTTGTGTAATAGTCGCGCAACACAACGAATCGATACTGAAATTCGTTGCCAACTCTTTTAATAATCGAATTTTCTCGATTCGTTGTTGCAGCCCAAATTTGCATGAATGTACCAGAGCATTAGCAATTTCTTTAGAATAACAAGAAATTGCTTTTATAATGTGCATAAATGACTAGATGTGGAGGTTGAACAAGTATTTTTGTGATCAGAGAAATCTAGGTACTAAAGCCACCGAAAAACATCTGCATCTATTCCAGAAATCTGTGTGTCACCGACGACATCACAGGCACTGTGCCCCATATATAATTCCAGGAATCTATGCTTGTCACCTACTTAATCACAGGCACTGTGCGATAGTGGGTTCTAATGTGCGCAGTGGTACGCATATTCTCACGCCGTGTTTTTTTCAAAATCTGACACTGTAGAAACACCTGTATGCATTTTATGCACCTTCATACATTTGACCTCAGGAATGTGTGTGCGCCTAGATTTTATAGGGACGCTATCAATGGGAGTAGTTGGAAATGCCTCTGGACACAAATGGACTGAAACAACAAATTAGAGGTTGTGTATGAAAAGGACTCAACGGCACACCTCTGTAGTCACAATATTAAATCAGCCCCATTTCAGACAAAAAGGTTGTGAGTGGCTCAGCACTTTCCAGGACTAGGTGGAAACCTGTTTGAACGAGAGGCTAGGCCACACCCATCTGCCAGGGCAAATAAAGCACGGGTTCACAATTTTGTCTGTTCCCCAAGCTAGAGTATAATGATACTTCAGCAATTTGAATAGAATCTCAGGTTTACAGAAGCATCACATCTTTAGACATCAGAACTACACACACTAAGCAATCATGAAACACACAAAAAGCAAGTATAGGAACAAATTTATTTCAATTTAAAACAGATACCTTGTCATTATGTTTCTCTCTTAGAAGGCGGCAATGATCATAATTCATGTTCATGTTTGAATGAGGATCAGGCAACAGTGGTTGAAACAAATACATGAAACAAAAAAAACTGAAATATGGCAGAGTAATGAAAATCAATAATAATAAAAATTTAAAAAAAGATTCAACTCTTAAGAACTCTGCTTCAATAAGCACATATGAAACCTCACTTGCAAGACAAATTAAACACATGCAATTATAATTTCCCAAAAAATAAAATAAAAAGTTACAATGTTCTCTTAAATCTTAAATACAGAATAAAGTATTTTGTGTACTTCTAATCTATCTTTTGTTTTGTCTCTGGTGTGTTTGAAAAAGGAGGCCGCCTGGGAGTGCAGCCCTCTAACTGATAATGACCACTGCGTTGGCACTTAAAGAGATCCTGGCTCTAGAGAGTGAGGTTGGCACACTCCGTATAATACATCATTTACATTTGGTTTACATAAAAAGAAAACTGCATTTTATACGCCACTACACATTTACCATCAGGTTTCATTAGATAAAAAAATCAAGTGGTCCTAAAAACAATAGTGTTTCTGTAATGTTTTCTTATCATACAAAGAAAGGAAGAAAGAGCGGGGGAATGGAACCAAAGTTAATAAGCTTGAACTTCTCAATTTGCACCGTGTCCATGTTGATCTCTAAACAGAAAGGAGATTCCACTGGTTAATTCGCTCACAGGAATGGCAAGTCCAACCCCAACTGTCAAATGGCTACAGAGTAAACTAGGTTCTAATACTGAGCCAGCCTGCATCTGTTCTGTCCTCCATTTACCTAATACCACTAATTACACAAACAAATAAAAGGAAATTCAAGTTACAGCATGATAGCAGAAACCTGTCCAGTCCTTTCACAAACTAGCAGTCATAGGTCATGTACAACAAAAATAAAATGGGAGTATTTGAACTCATTAATCCACACTGTCTAGTCTCACAATACAGCTCTTCTCAGGTGAGATGAAAGGAAACCCAACTGCAAATACAGGGGAACTGAACAGAGAACCTCTTCTCCTTGGCACCCATACAGCCAGATGGAGCAGATCCGTTAACAGTCTAGCTGTCCACACTGTGCTGCAATTCTGTACTCGCACACAGGAGATTAACCTGAACCTAACTTGCAGAGATGTAAACGTACCATATCACTTGTACAAGCCTCTAACCTGCAGTCCAGGGAAGGACAAACACTACTTAGTGTGAGGGAACTGAAGCTTTGCTAATTACTGTCCACAGAGCATTTCAGCTAATCAATTATCTATCGATAAGATCTGAAAAAAACACTAAGCAAAAAAGGGCAACTCTCACTATTTGCTTCACTTCATAAAACTTGGCCAAAAGCAAACACCTGGTAATGAACTACACTTTGTTTTTAAATGTGACAAGTGTTTGAGACTTCCTATAGATAAGAACACATAATTCACATCTGATACAATATATTGGACAGAGACAGGTTAACCACTGTGCCAAACTGAATTTACACTATTGAGCCAATGAACAAACGTAAAACGATCCTACATCATATTAGTCCCTTACTGCCCACCACTCCCAAGATTTAAAACTGCTGTGAGAACAAAGATTATCTGGGAACAAGCGTGAGTGAATTGACTTTGTTCACTGTGACCCTGTGCTATTACCTGCTTGATGCACTGTGATAGCCCTTAATGAGAATGGAGGATAAGTTGCCCGTAGAAAAAGGTAAAGCTTCAAAGACCAAAAGTATATCAGCACATCACTGGCACTAGTAAAGCAAGCCTCAAAAACAGGAAATTAAACAATGCAAACCAACGACAGAACCATGTGATAAATTACAAATAGCAAGCATAGGTCTTCAATCATTGAAGAAAAACAAACAAAGAAAACACCTACGTTCATATTGTACATTGTTCTATGTTCGTATTACAGCGCAGCATTAAAAAAAAAAAAAAGAAAGGAAATACTAGTTTTAATTATGAAACAAAAACGTGAGGGCTGCTAAAGAAACCATACCGTCCGGACATGGAGATGCAATGGCTAGTTCAACTGGAAATGTCTTAAGAGAAAATAGAAAGCAGAGAAAGCCCATACTATACCAGACGGTTGTTTTTACAGCAGAGTAGACTCAAGTATGCCCCTGGTTTCCCATGGGAGAGAGGAGCACTTCGACATGACTTAACAAAAGCAGTCAAATCATCCACACCTTCAAACCTGGTCCATAAATTAGATAAATAAAAAAAAATCTTTAATTACTTTTTTTAAACATTTTTTTATTATCTCTTTTGTCACCATATAGTGTAGAATCTAGCCTGCTCTAGACTCAGTACTAAAGGGCTGTAGTGTCATGGTGGAGTCTAGAGTGACAGGACAGGCTGTGGACGTGCCTATTCTTCAGACTCTCTTATTCCCACAGCACCACTCAGCCCTGAATGTTTCTCTAATAATAAAGTGAACAAAATCCAGAATCACAGTATCAATACTATCTTAAATTCATACGAAAACAAAACAAAAAAACAGTACATTGTCAAACGAAGTGGATCATTTTTGTTTCCTTTTTTTTTTTGCCAAATATTGTGTACCACAGAGTTTATACAGGAGTGTTTCTGTGTATATGTATTTACAAACAAATATACACAAACAAGAACTTTTGCAGACTTCAGAGTGCACGTGTCCATCAATCTGGGAAATAAAGGTCAATAATCTCCACTTCATCACTCATAAGCAATCTTCTATAAAACAAAAAGTGACTATACAATAAAAAAGTAAACAGAAATCCTTCCTGCGTTTGATATAATGAACGTCACCATGTCACTCTCAGTACGTGTATCCAATGGGATTGCAGTGACAGCGATTAGATGCCATCTAAGGTGACATTCTTGCGTTTAATGATCGCACACACTGAATGACAACATGCTGCCCTTAGTGATGGCAAAATCAGAGCACAACTTGTGTCGAGTGGTAGGGTCATCATTGAAGTCTGAACGTAGTGTGGAACCAGATACTGAGATTGTTAAATGGAAGGTTACAGAGTCTCTGTCATTCCATACAGAAATCCTCTTGAGGAGGGAAGCAATGTGATCAACATAAAACAAACACAGAAATCTGCAAAGGATACCTATGTCAAGTAAGTTTCTGTTTCCATGTCTTTATTTTTGTATATTTCAGTTTTTGGACATTTAAGGTTCGGTGTTTTATTATCCTGTGTTATTAACCTCTGAGTCACCATTATCCCATAAATAGAAGTTACTATTTTTAAAAATGTTTTAAAAATCTCAGCAAGAGAGATTTTAGATTAGCTTTTTCTCTCCGTCTCGTGCTTTAGTGTTTTGACATATGCATTTAATATGTGTTGCGATTGCCACGCTCACACTGGAGGGTACATTCATGGATGCAAGGTGGAGACTCTTTTCTCCGCCCCCTACCTTCCTGTGTGTAACATCATATCCTGTTCTGGGTCATGCTGTTCCTCCTTGAGCTCACGGCAGTGTTCCACGCTGCATTTTTGTTGATGGTTTCCTATTCGCTGCTTCCCACTTCCGCTGTCAAGAGCTCAGAAAGAAGGCAGGAAGTGAACTCACAAGCAGGTGTCAACTCAAGAGATTCAAGGGTTAAACCCCTGACGTCACAAATCCACAGCACCTCACTGGTCTTTGCTGTCCCACCCCCTCACACACACACACCCCAATGTCCCCTACATAGTTAGTGTACAGCCCATGAGGGTGTATGTGTGCCAGATTAGTGTGGGAGGTGGGGGCAGGGGGGTTTGGGGAAATACTGATCCAAGCTTCCAGTAAGGAAGGTGAGTGCCAGCTGTGGCCAGGCAGGTGGGGGATTGACAGGGGAGACAGTGGCGTCTTTAAAACCATTGTAGTGAAAATCAAGAAGAGGATGGGGTCCAATAGGTGTCTGTGTGTGTGTTTTCATGTGTGATTGGTATGTATTGACGCATGTGGAGCCGAGCACAGACTCAGTGAGGTGTGTGTGTTCTATGACGGGGAGGTGTGCTGGTGTGAGCTCACACCAGGTTGTACTCTTTGAGATTGAGCTGCAGGATGGTGTCTTTGACAGCAGCAAACACAAAGCGGATGTTTTCAGTGTCCGTGGCGCACGTAAAGTGGGAGTAGATGATCTTGTCACTGTCGGGATTCAAGTCCACAAACATCTTCAGGATGAACTCCCGCGCTGCCTGAGCGTCTCGCTGTGGACCTATGACACACACACACACATACACTTACAGTGTGGACATAACAGCACACAGATTTCTACCTAATAATGACCATCATACTGAATTAAGGCAGTGTGACCTCACATACAGTACTGTGGAGAAGTCTTAGGCACCAAAGATATTTTACATGAAGATTGTCTTATACATAAAATGTGTCTTATGTATTTGTGCAGCAGTATAAAAGTGCAATTTTGCACAAAAACTAAAATGGTTTCAACTTTTCATTTCCTTATTTCTTAAAGCATTTTTGCTAAAAACAAAAAAAGGTTACCTGTGCCCCAAACAATTACACACTACTATACCTATGCACATGTTGAAATCCACACACTTTTCAGTCCCTCAGCCTTAACCTCCCACCCTCCACACACAAACGTACATACAAACACCAGCTTACCATCAAACTCTGGAAAATAGTCAACCAGGTGTGAGTAGGTGATCTTCTCCTCAAGCAGGTCTTTCTTGTTCAAGAACAGGATGACTGAGGAGTTCTGGAACCAGGGGTAGGTGATGATAGTCCTGAACAGAGCCTTACTCTCCTCCATACGGTTCTGATAAGAGGGAGCCAGAGAGACTAAGAGTGAGAGAGAAAAACGGACAGAGAGCCAGACGGGAAAGACAGTGCATCATCCAGATATACATTCAATTTTTTTGTGTGTGCGTTACCTCGTTGTCAGACTCCACCAAGACCTGGTCGTACTCGCTCAGTGCCACCAGGAACATGATTGAGGTGACGTTCTCAAAGCAGTGGATCCACTTCCTCCTTTCTGACCTCTGACCCCCCACATCCACCATTCTTGAGGGGGAGGAGCCAGAATACGCAGGACCACAAACAACACATTTTAATATCTGTGTGGTTGTGGGCATGCATGTGTGCATTTGTTCAGCACAACAGCTACGAGAAAACGACTGCTTTTATATGATGACGTTTTGTCTTCCCTTCATTTAGGTTGTGATTCCATTAGTGAAAGTGTCCTAAGAATTTCCTAGAAAGTTTCAGAACGTTTGCTCAACTATGTGCTTTAACTTGTTGTTACTTATGAGTAAAAACACATTGTCATTCTCATTCAAGACAGATATAGAACCTGAAAGAGCATGACTAGACACTTATATGACCCGAGTCTGGCAAACTTAAAGTAATGGTAAGAAAGGTAATTTTTGCTGTTGCCATGGGCATGGTTGGTGCCAGCACAGCTGTCAGTTTGCCAAACACTGCTTGGTGTAGAAAACACAAATCACACTTGTGACATGACACATTTACAGGATACAAACATGAACAAGATTTATAACCACAGTGAGTGAGTTGTGCCCAACACCATCTTCAGTGATGCATTGGAGGTAGATGTTGCCCTTAATCACAGTGTTTAAAACCTCCACACGAGCGAGGCCAACTCTGGACTTCCATCACACTGGTCAGGGGCAACCTCTATACCCCCCTAACCCATGTAAATCTGTGAGACAGAAGGGGCGGAGGTGTATGTGTGTGTTTGTTTGAAGCATCAGACAGGATCAGCCATGCAGCTATGAAACCTTAGTGAAGGACGAGAACAGATGGAGAGGAGGTAAAAAGAATAAAAAGCAAAGGGGACAGAAATAAAAGAGTGAAAAGGGGAGCCAGAAAGGTGGAGGACTGAGTACGGAAGACTGACGAAGGGGCAGTAGAGTAGAAGAGGAAGGGAGGGTGGGTGGGTGAAGAAGGACATTGACTGCCGGATTCCTTGGTTGGTGGAGGTTTGGGATTGCATGTGACGAGAATGTACAGAGGCAGGTTTCTGTGACCTAGAGCAGAGGGGTGTGGAACACGCCTACACACTGATAGCTCTTATAGCTCCACTGTCAGCATGATTGGACCCCTACTAATAACCATTCTGTTTCATCTCCTTCTCCTTGCCGACTACCTGATCATCCTGTCAAGGTCAGCCAGTTCTTGTAGGAAGAGTTCATGTCTCAGTTTTACAGCGTTTATCAACTCCTCAGAGACATGAGATTCTGGACAATCAAGCTACTCAACACCGTGATTCAAAGAATGGATGTTTCTGAGTATGTATAGTATATACATACACTAGGCCGAGTTAGGAAAGAAATGGTCTCATGTAAGAGATGGGATTTTAATTTGCAGTTCATCAGTGCCCTCTGGTGGTGGCCCAGTCCACTGGGGTCCACAGAGACCCGGGGCCAATCAGAGCTCTGCAGGACCTGCAGCCCAAAATAACCCTCCTCCAGCGCGGAGAGGACGACCTCGTTTCTTCTGCCAGGCAGAGAGGAGAGGATAGGAAGAGAGGATAGGGGGAGGAAGAGAAGAGTGGAGCGAGGTGACCCATTTACTGAGACACAAAATGTAGGACTTTGGGCTCATGAGAATGTTAATGTGGGGATGGAGGAGAGTGCAGGAGTGTGCGAGTAAGAACAGGGAAGGTGTGTGTTGTGAATGTGCATGGAGACACGGGGCGAATATGGGGCATAGCGCTAAACGCCAGCTTTCAGCAGTTAATGAACTTTACATCCAAGATGGGGGAGGCACAACGTTAATGAGCGGATGGGTTCAGGAGACAGGCAGAACACATGGGATGATTGACTGGTTCACTCGAGTCTCCATCTGGAAGCTAAAGCGAGCATCCTCTACCTGAAAATGATGCTTTGCAAGTCGAAGGGGTACTCTATGATCCCAGTGGTGGGGATGCGGACCCTGAGCACGTCCTGCTGGGTGGGCAGATAGTTGGGCTCTGCGATACGGTCCAGATCAGTTAGATAGCTATGAATAGACAAGTGGAGAGAGAGGGAGAGAGGGAGAGAGAGAGAGAGAGAAACAAGGACAACAGTCATATAAAGCGGGACAAGACAGTTACCAAAACCCCCTGCCATTCCAGAGAGTGGATTGGTCTGGTGGATGAGGCTTGGGAGACCGTACTATGTCGAAGAGATACAAGGGTGTTAGTCAAATAATTCACCGCCACTCCCAGACCCTTAGCTTACCTCTGTGAGACCAGAGATTTGTCATCATAGAGAAGCCAACCCTACTTCTCATTTCTTCACAGGTCTCAGCTCTTCCATTAAAATAAAGACCTTCCAAGCAATGTAACAGTTCTATGGTCTTGTTCAGATAATAAATATTGTTCTCCAGCCCAGTCTCAAAGAGGTTGCTAAGTTGGGACCTGTGTGTGTCACACAAGGACGTGGCAAGGACATCAGTGGGAGCAGCAGAAGCTAGCTAGAGGAATACTGGTTAGACAGATGATGTCATAGAGGAAACCAGGAAGTGGGCTACACATTGGAACTGTTTCAGTTCCAAACAGTTTCAATAGATCCATCTCTTAGAAGAGTTTCATGGAGCTCACAGCGCAGAGGCCATACACAGGCTATCTGTATAATGAGGGTCTATGACATCACCTTTTAACCTTTCCTGGTCAGGGTACCAGATAGGACAGGGCCAGCTTCCCTTGAGAAATCCATAACTCATCTAGGTCCTGGGCACAAGCAAACGTTATCCCCTAACCACAGGTCAGGGGTCAGGATTATCCTCCCTCGACTCTAATCTCAGCCAGAGGAGTGGACAATTGCCTAGCCCAGGAGCAGTGCGAAGGGGGCAGCCTCTGCCTGGTGCCTGATGCAGGGTTCCTGTTACTGGGCCTCTACCTGAAGATGCAGTTCTCCAGGTCAAAGGGGTACTCTATAATACCGGTGGTTGGAACCCGGACCCGTAGCACATCCTGCTGGGTGGGCACATAGCCCTCGGCCGTCACACGGTCAATATCACTAAGGTAACTGGAGACACACACACACTTTTATTTGGGTAGCGGATGACTCAAACTTATGCATGTGTCAGACATGTTCAAAGACACTGATGCAGAGTCCATACACACACACACACACGTATACACTCACTCCCACGCCAGACCTAGGGGCAGGAATTATACAGTATTAGATTGTAATACACTCAACCTACAGCCAGGGAGCAGAGTGAGGTGATGCATTGGCTCAGCTTTAATCTAGTGTTTGAGTCAAGTAGCTCATCTTCACATCGAACACCAACCACCTTCCACCTTCGAATACAGTGTAGAAATCATTCCACACACATGCAACTCAGTTGACCACATCCATAACGAATTAAATGTGCAGAGGTTTTCCCGCTGGCATTTGAGGGAGCGGTGTACGTCTGAGATAATGCTCCAAATATCTGGAGTAGACAACTGAATGACGAGCACAGCACAACGTAACCCAAGCACAGAAACATACATACACACACACGTATAAATAATGTACACACATGAAAGCACCTTTGCAAATAATACCACCAAAGATCGTACACACGTAACACACACACGCATAAGCATAAGCAAACATGCAAGCACACACACCATTTTGGCATCACCTGTCTCCACAAACTCACACACATGCACATAAACACAGACAAGCTGTACCTATGCACACACACAAACACCCACTCACAAGCACATACTATTTGGTGGAGTCAGAGAGCTGGTACTCTCTGCGGCGGTCATAGGCCTCCTGTATTCCTGGATCAGCCCACAGGGTCTTGATGGCACTGATGTACGGCTGGTCAAACCCAGATACCTTCTCAATGTCCACCTCCTTCACCAGCATGGCGTTAGACTGCAGGGACAGAGGGATGAAGGGGGGGAGAAGAAGTAAAAGAGGGAGAAGGGAATTTTTTAAAAGAGGGATGAGGGATGTTAAATTGTGCTTGGTTCAATGTGCCACAGTAACTCACCCGGTTCTGCTCGTATTTGTAAGGGATCTTGAGGTTCTCACAGGCACGGATCATGGACTGCATGGAAGTAAAGATGTTCTGGTAGACCAGCCTGGTGAAGCCCCTCTTATCCTCGTCTGTGTAGCCCGCCCCGTGGATGATCCTCATCTGCTTAATAAACGTGCTCTTTCCACTCTCTCCTGTGCCTAAAAACACCAGCACAACAGACCGTCAGAGGGGACCAAACAGAGCAGGGGGGAACATATAACAGCACACACACATTGAGTGCAGCACAGCTGAAGGGAGAACACAACAGACTCAGGGGGAGAACCTAGAACAGCGCACTGAAAGCAGAGAATGGTAGCAGAATGGTAAAACGGAACAGAGGAACCAGTAAGCCTATAGCATTCCAGAAATAAACTGTCTTGGTGAAGAAGTCAGACAAGGGGGATGAAAGCGAGGGAGTTCAGTCTAACAGTTTGAAGAGGAATTCAGAGAGGACATCTCCATTAGAAGAAGTGTGGCATTCTTCAAGTCCAACAAAAATGTCTCACAACGCAAACACTTTCCAAACATGGACCAGCCAACGAGCTTCTCATCTTCACCACTGGCTACTCCGGCCTTGACCATTCAGCACCAAGCACCCTCCCCCTTGCTCCTCCTGATATAGGACATATGCATCTATTTGACCCCAAAACAGAGTGGACCTCAACAGGGGTCTTTCCAGGATTATAAAACCCAATGGGCACAAACCTAAATGGATTATGCTGAACTAAATCCTGTCTAATGTCAAAGGTAATTTGTCTCTTCTAAGACAGGGCAGGGGAAGGATGGAGGATCTAGAAATTAGAGGATGGTTGGAGAGTGACAAAGACGGCATAGAACATAAAAACAGCCCCATCAATGAGCAACAAGGTTCTCTATATCGTCTCTGATTCAGTTGTCAACTAGAACGGCAAGTCCTATTTTCTTTAGCACTGTGAAGGGTTTATCTTAATCGGTCTACAGTAGGTTAAGTTTACGAGGGTGGCATGGTTTGTTTTTAGAAGGAGCAGGTCCATTACACAGTAATAACACAGGCACACAGTCAGGCAGACATATACACATAGGTAAGCCATTTGAACATAGACTTCCTTGCTCAATTCTACATTGCTAAACAAGTGTGTGACAATTCTGTTACAGGCCCTGCATTTTTTTAATTGTCAAGTATTTCTCTCTTACCATCCTGCTAGTTTTGCTTTGTTATAGGGTTTGAGCTAGTAACCCATATTTCATTCCCTCACTCTCCCCATAACCAGAACCCAAGCTTAACCCTCAGGGCACTGGTCCACTGCCAGCTAAATCCTCAATTTCTCATCAAATCAAATGGACAGGGATCCACAGTATGTGCAAACTGAAAGAGAAGCAGAAGACAGAAGAACACACACACCACCTACATTCAAGCATTCAAGGTTTTTGAAGAGCAGCCATATTTTGGTTGCCATGGCAACCTCTCCTCTATCCCTCTCCGTTTTGTTGCAATTTTTTCTCTCACTCAACCCCTCTTTTCTAGAGGATAGTAAATATAACTATGATGCCCTCAGGCTCCCTCCTCCCTCCCTTCCCCCCACCCTATGTTTATGCACCTCTCTGCATCCCTCCGTTCCTCTCACTGTTCTTTCACTCGCTACTGTGACTGGAAGGGCCTTCTCTCCTGCCAGTCTTCAAGGTTGGAGACTGAAAAGCAGGAAACTGCTGCCCTATCTACTGTCGGGCCAGGCAGCTGGTTCCCTTCCATCAATCAAGTCATGCAGAAACAGTGTATCTGATAACCATGGACACTTCTTAGTATTTGCATATTTTGTCAAAACCTGTTTCTATTGTTGTCCTTATCTCTATTTGGACATAGTCCCCAAACATGTTGCATTCACTGATTGTCAGCTGGAGAGGAGGAGAGGGGATCCACAAGTACAGGTTATATATAATTTTGCTGGTGCCTGCAGTGTAGAAACAGAGCAGACAGCCTAAGTGAAGCAGCAGGAGGATCACTTACTAAAATGTCTGATTTATTTCTCGTGACCCCGTCACAAGATCATTCTCCACTCTCTCTCCCTCAGCTGTGTCACTTTCCTCTTCTTCCAGACAACACACCATACGCCTGTTTCAGTCCTCCCAGCACTCCTACCCACCCCAACCCCACCAATGTCCCTTAAAGAGGAAATATGCCTCCCTATTCTCAAACGGTTCCCTGTCCGGCATTTTGGATATCCTAACTTGAATCTGGTCTAATTCGGTTTTTGAGGATGATCTAGAAAAAGAAGGTCACGTTTTAATAGCTCATACTACTTAGGTTTGATAACACTTTCCTTTCCTGATAGCAGAGAGGGAGAGAGAGGCATAGAGGGAGCTTAGATTACGCCCCCGATGCAACAGTGCAAAGTAAACTACACTGCAGTGTGCCCACACACACACACCTATGCAGAAGTCAACGAGTTGCCAGGAGGATACTCGGCAAAATGTAGGGGGAACCATGCAAGACGTACACAGACAGACATGAACACTTCAATACCTGGTGTACACTTATGGTCGTCTATTGCTTGTTGGGGGGGTCTATCGCTTGTTGGGGGGGGTCTATTAGTCTATCGCTTAGCTTGGTCACGGTTTGTAATGAAAGTAGTTTGATAACATAGTTATGGCGGTAGGCGTGTTGCTTAGGCGGCCGCCTTAGCTGCAAAGTGCTGAAGGGAAACCCTGGGGTATGCAACATTGGTTGGCCTGAAAATGGCCCGGGTGCTGTTCTATCGCCCTAATGCAACCCTCTGAAATAGCCCTAGAATGAAACGAGAGGTTTTCTCCCTTTTATGGTATGCTCATGAATATCTAGATGAGCTGCACGCTGATTGGTTGGTTGACAACGAGCGAAGCTGTGGAGCAAAGATGCAGCATAGCCAAACATGCATCGTGAATTGTAGATTTACATGACAACACAGGTTATTTATTCAAATGAAACAGTCAGGAAAATGAAATGACGTTAGCCCCATTGCCAATAAACGAAATCATCACACATTCTACCTATGCTAGATACAGGATACGTTAGCATTGCTAATAACTGTTTGCGACAAAATCATACTTACAGCTTGCGGTTGTGATGAGCATACGGTCGGATGTGTATGTAAATGTTGGGGCGTGACAAAAAGGTACAGACCAGAGCCAAATAAGGTGGAGTTTTTGGAAGCCGCCCATTTACCAGCGGCAGTTTCAAATTGTGAGATTTGCATAGGAAAGAGGTGTCAATGGACTTTGAGGTTCACTGTATGTCCATTTTACCCACCGAACTGTCGTTATTCAACTATGACAAGGTAAACTTGGTTTTGCATTCAATGACCCCTTTAAAGATGGCTGACCAGGCAGGATTTCACAATGCTTTCATTGGCTAAATGATGTCAACTTGTAACAACAGAAAAATTGCTGATGACTGTGACACCCCTGCTGGATAGGCCTGTGTCTGGCTGTCTGCACAGATTTTCTCTGTCTATGAACTTGGTTGTCCAGATTTATCAGCTATTGAAATCCTGAGAGATATTTGCATCATGGTAAACTGCATGCAAATGCACGTGGTCAGTTAGGATGAACGGTGTCTGTATGTGTGAGGTGCCGGTCTGGCTCTGTCGCTGGCAGGTAGTGCTGGTTAAGCAAGGAAAGGGAGCAGAGTCAGCCCCCAAGGCATACAATGCACACGAATAAACAATGCCAACCAACTGTCTACCAAGAGATCCTGTGGTCAACCTCTGGGCATAGATGTTACCTATATTTTGGCACACCTTCTACAAGCAGCAATTATTTCAGCTTTAAACAGTACTCTCTCCTGTATCTGGGCAAAATGGTTGCTTTGCACTGAACGCATCTCAGCTTTGCTGAGTGCTCAGTCCGTGTGGGTGTGATAGAGGAGCAAATTACGCGAACACGCTATGGCGCGTGCACACGCACACACACCTTAGTTTGACCACCTTCATATGCCTCAACTACGTCTGTTTGGCAGTGAGTGTGCACTTAGTGCTCTGTGTGAGTGGGTGGGAGTGAGCAGCAAATCAAATAGTCCTTCATAAAAGCCCTAGAGCTTCTTCCTGTACTGGTGAGGCGTGCTGCAGTGACATGCTGCTATTAGCTGCTGTTCAGCTACTGTGACTGGCCCCCTTCTCTGGGGCCTTGACATGGGACATATCCAGATTGGCAGAAACAGAGAACAGGAGCTTGGGGGTAGAGAATGACTGGGACGAAAAGGGAGAATAGGACGAGAATCAACAAAAAGGAAAATCGAGGCCACAAAGCAAAGTCTTGACAAGAGAGGAGTGGAATAAGTCAGGAAAGCTAGACTTGAGCAGGAGGGATAGTGGAAAGAATGATGGAGCTTGTAGACTAGGATTTAGTTGAGAACCAGGCTGTGTATGCTACATCTGAAAACAGAGCAGCAGTAGGCCTATGTGGGACAGTTACAATGTAGCTTCCTCATACACCCCCACATCTCGAGAGACCTAAAAATGACCCCATTTAGCAGTGTGAGAGCATCTTATTCTCATGTGTAAAATGAAAGAAACACCATGCAAATTGGAGAAAGTGAGAAATAGGAGGGTGTGTACTCGGCATCTACAGAAAATGTTGTGTGTCATGGCTGGCACTCCTCGGGCCAGTGGCAAGCACACGTAAAAACACACACACACCTTAGAAAGGTGAGCACCTAGAAAAATATCTACATTCAAGATTTTGGCTAATGAGGCTACACTCCACTTCCCTGGCATTAAGGGATTGAACACACACACAATCTCTCCTTCCCTCTCTCTGAAACGGACATGCACACAGCTGAACAGAGCAGAAATGGCCTTATATGATAAAAAAAAGACAGTTTGCCAGAGGGGGGAGGTCAGCACCTCAGTTTTACCCTGACACTTCCAGCTTCCCAATCAGCAACAGGCTAGCCATAAGGTGAGTTACCAGGTAACCAGACCACGACCACTGGGAAACCTTGGGTTCTGCCATTCATGTGGATGTTACTTTGTACCACCTACCTACCTAATAGAAATGGGCAATAGGATTAATACATCAGCAATCGACGTACGTACACGTGTGATGCACATGTGCCTTGCTGGTAGCACATTAATTAGGCTACCTTCTGGTTTCTTTAGGATTTTAACCTTTTTTTTATTTTTTATATTCACGATATTTTCAAATTTAACATCGTTGTCAAAATGATTGCGATATTATCCCTAATATTTGATATATCGCCCAGCCCTACTGTCAATACAGCCCAGCCCTAATCACGCAGGGCCAAAACCTCTAGTTTCAGTACAAAGGCCTGGAGGATGTGGTGCAGCACAGTCAAACACCATGTGGTGGTGGTGCTGGAGAAGTTCACCTGGATGTCCAAAACTGTAGTGTTTCAGTGGCCTTCACTTTACTGCCCACCAGCAGCTGAGGCCAAAGCTCCCAGGCTTTTGTGTTTTGACCAAGTAGAGGCACACTGCTGATCTGTAGAGCTTCCTGCTGCTATGGCCTGATATGGCCCTCGGGCCCAGACCAGACCCTGGGCATCAGTGCATCACTAGGGGGAGGGGGGGCGCAGTGAGGGAGAAGGAGGAGATCTGGTACGGTGATGAGACCTTGTGGGTTAGTTTGTTTGACACCCAAGTGGACACAGAGCCACTGGGGTTAGAAGCAGCTAAACGCCCCCCCAAAACGACCTTACACCCCCTTAAAAATATGACAAAATATAATTAGGCTATATATACACACATTCCCAAAAAACTGACATGCAAAATAAAGTTGTATTCACACATACAAGCAATTCACTTCTTGCTTGACTAAAGTTAGCGCAACGTTGCCCTTGTTATATACACCTGGGCCCTGTACTACGAAGCAAGTTCAACATGTCCGGGATAAATTCTCTTCATCTTGCTTCACTAAGCCCAACAACGGCAATCGCACCAAGCAGTATCGCGAAGGTGGTTATCAACTCCTTAACTCAACCCAGGTTTCCTCAATTGAGCGATGAGCGCATTCAAATAAATAGGGCGCATTCAAAATATGAACAATTACAAACATGGACAAGTCTACGAGCGCCCTACTACACACAAGAAGAGCAAACTAAAATTGTAAACAAATACCAAGAGTTGAAGAGCATAATTCAAGCGAAAAGCAACACTGTTGCTGCTTCCAAAAAAAGAATGGAATGTTGGCAGAAACTTGTAGGGTACTCTATGAATGCATAAGTTAATGGACTTCTCAATATCACTCATTAAGGCAGTAGTAGATCTGACTCTAAATACTAGGGCTGCAACAACGAATCGATGAAATCGATTAAAATCGATTCTTAAAAGCGTTGGCAACGAATTTCATTATAGATTTGTTGTGTCGTGCGATTATTACGCCACTCAATAAGTCAAGGAGATGTTTGAGTATGTGTGTTAATTGACCGAGGTGAAGTTAAGTTTCATATTCGACATTTGTCTCACAATCGAAAGACGCTACTTTGCAGCATCGCGTTAGGGACCAGGTGAAAACTACCCATACCATTTTGAAAAATGTATACTTTTATAATATTTTTTGGAATATAAAACCTCAAACAGACACCAGAGTATCTTAACAATGTCTGGTATACGTCCACAGCCTTTACTTTTTCAATTAAGTTTCAAATAAAATGATAGAAAATCACTCTTTGAAAATATCTTAATCCTCACAAATCTGAACTTTTTTCAAAAAATCTTAAATATACACCAGATTATTATAAGTCTGGCCTACTTCCACAACCTTTCAATTTTCAATAAAGTTTTAAACAAAACTCAAATAAATTGCTCATCTTGGAAAATCGCATTAAATCCACGCTAATATTAATAACTTTTTCTAAATTGTGTGCCTGTTTGTGCACATTCTGAAGATTTTTTGCACTGTGAATTTGCACTGTCAGTTTTGTTTTTGAATAAAGGGTTGGAAATTAATGCTTTAAAAAAAAAATCTGATTAATCGATTAATCGAAAAAAGAATCGACAGATTAATCGATTATTAAAATAATCGTTAGTTGCAGCCCTACTAAATACAATAGTGTTTTCCATCCAATTAGATCCACGGGTTCTTCGACAAATGGTGATGCCATTTTTCAAGACGATTTCGGTTGGTCAGTAGGCGGTGCTTTTATACGTGTTGATCTGTTATCTCGAACATAACCTGCTACGGAGCAGGTTAAGTGTGCAGCAAGAGTTACCATGGTGATCTATCTTGGTAAGAAGTGAACCACCGTCGTGACACTGAAAGTTAAACCTTAAGTTACCTCGCTAACCCTACATCCGGCTTCATAGTATAGGGCTCTGATCGCCTGTCGATGAGTACACTAGATCCACTGGCAGCTACAACATTTTCGTGAATTTTACTATTCGCTCCACACAAGGCTCAGCGAGGTGCTGGGAATAGCATTTACTTCCTTGCATACTGTGCTATGCTAGCTAATTTTGTTTTGACTGGCAACATACTGACGTTGCTCGTCCACAAATGCCCTAATAAACGCATAGAATAGGGTTAGGTTCTCTTGCTAGGCTACCTGTTTGCGCTGCCAGGTATCTCACACTGCCTTGCGGGGCCTGTCACCTGACTTCCATTTTAAATAAATGGGGGGCAAAACCGCCCCCCCTGGAAAAAAACTTGATGGGAAACACTTCAACCTATGGAACAGTACACCACTAATTGCCTCAGGCTGAGCTATAACAACAAAGTGCCATGGAGATGTAATCTTCACTCTGGGCTCTGATAGACTGCAGTCACTGGCAGCATGGACAATATGGGAGACACAGGGGCTACCTGAAGTTCCTACACCCCTGTGTGAGAGGAAGGCTGAGGGGATCATCGGAGTCAGTGACATCTGCGGCTGTGTTTAACAAAGCCTATTAAAACCTGGACTAATCCTGCCTTACACGTCCTTATCCAGGCTTCCAGTGACAGCCTTAACTCACTTAGGATAGGCCATTTAAAGCATGGCTGATCACGGCTCATGCAAACACACACAAACCATTCACATCGACACACACATTTGAAGACATACACATTTATGAGATTATTCCTTTTCATCATCCTGAAAATGGCCAATTCTTGTCCATTTTCCAAAAGAAAAGCAGTTTAAAGTCTGACTTGACTGAACTAAGTTATCAGAGAAGCACCCAGACAACAAAGTTGTCAGAGCAGTAACCAGCTTGAAAAATTCTCAGTATAAGGTAACATTGGGGACTAGGAATAGCAGACTAAAAAGAATACAATATTGAATCGTGGATCTGGTGTGGCCTACTTCTCCTTGCAGAGCCAGTCAGCAGGGAAATGAACAGAAGGAAGCCACATGTCAGGTAACCTGGGTTGTGTTTGGTGGGCTAGAAACAGGAGCAAACGTTTTGAAACAAAGGAGGTAACCTAGATAGACTTAATTGTCCTCAAAGAGGATAATTTTCTTTTTAAAAACCCACTTTACCGACACATTAAACACAAGTACTGTGGATTACATTTTGACTAGAGTGGATCAAGTAGCCTGCGGAAAACACATTACAACTAATTGACGAAAACCCCATTTGTATGTTTGATCAAGCAGATGGAGTTACCAATTGCAAGTACAGGAGTGCAGATCAGAAAATAGGTAGGCCTAAATGCACCAAAGACTAAGAAGAGCATTCTACCCCAACTACATCTTTCAACAAATGCTTTCAAAATGTGCAGTGTTGCCCATCCTTTTCACCTGCCAAGAACAACCTGTTCTAGTGTTTTACTCTAGAGTCAATAATAGAGTTAAACACTGAGTATCCCACAAACACACTTCCTGGTCCTGCTATGACATAATGAGGTCCCCCTTGTATGTTACCGCACGGGTATGTGGGTAGGATGGTTAGGCACTCTTAACCAGCACTAAATATAAAATAAATAAGTCTTAAAGGCAGTGGATCTGTCAAGAACCAATGGAGAAAAAGTTATATTGCAAACAATAGCTACCATTTTAGTCAAGGGGCCCATACATTCTCATTGTACATCTGGTCCATCATGGATGCCTCAAAGACTTAAAAATCTGCAACGCCACAAACATATTCTCAACTTGCTAAGTATCTTGCCTGGATAATAAAGAACAGAGCACAATCTTACAATTGCATATGTGCCTTGGTGCCTTAAACAACTATGTTGCAAGCACTTTGTAGCTGGCTACGTTTAAATACCACCATGTATGACATATAGCCTAACGTGTTAATGATAAACTAAGTGAAGACTCCCTAATATCAGTGTTGCAAGCTAAACAGCTGCCTACCTAGAATATATAGTGCTTGTAGCTATATATCTTGCTTGCGTGAAGATTTCGTCAGATGTCTTCGATCACACCACACGTAAAACAATTTAGAATAAGCTTGCTTAAATGTTGTCGTTAGATAACGAAGCTAGCTTGCACGTTAGCTGTTTGAATGCTACCTAGCTAGCAGTAGCTAAACCAGGTCGAGAAGGCCAGGCTAACATTTTAGCTAGCTGGCGTTAGCAAACGTACATCTAAATTGAGAACATCGATCAAAGACTGGAAAATACAGATGACAGTATGACTTGCCTAGAAGTAGTAATTTCAGCTCTCTCCTTGAATCCCGTTTGTCTCGACGGAGTTGCTTGTCGATTTCGGCATTGATTCGTTTCGACTCCTTCGCCTCTTCGCTCAGGCAGCAAGCCATCATGGACTCCAGAGTCATCCTCCTGGTTTAGGCAGCCCGGTTTTAGACGGGACCTGATGATTACACCGATCTACCTGTACAAAATTCCGAATCCCAATCTCTGCTTCGATATCGGGCGAGGTTGTGGTAAAAGGGTCTAGATAGGAATGGGGGAGGGGAATGTGGGGCCTCGCTGTTAAGTTGTCCCCTTGTTGAGAACCGTCCGACTTCGCCAGTATATTCTAAATAAATCACGGGGGAATCAGGGAAGAGGGGGTAGTGTCAAAACGGAGGGCCTCTCCCTAGATGTTCGGTCCACTCTAGTCTTATCTTAGATTATTAAGGAAGATGGCTACTGCTTGAGGGCAATTTGTAAAAAATGCTTGTTAATTTCTGTCGTTTGATTTTCTGTCTCTGCCACCCTGGTCCAATGCAGTCTTCCGAGTCCGTCCCTCAGAAAACGGGACAAACTACTGGTACTGGCTGCACAGTCGCGACATCCAACGGCAACAAACTAGACCCCAAGACACGATCATTTAGCTAGCAAAATGTACATAAGCGACATCCATATGATTGGAGCGAATAAATGGCACCGTTCTCACCACAAAGTGTATCCTTTTTTCCTGGCACACTTCGCCAGCTAAGTCGTCAGTTTGCGCCTTTGAAAATGTGTCAAACCCACCGCCGTGTGATGCTGAATCAAATCGATGCTGAATCAAACCTAGTCAGTCTGTAGAAGCAGCACTACATTTGTCCGGCTACCGTAACGAAGCTAGCTAACGACACAATTTTTGGATTACATTCCGTTTATTTGTGATTTGATTATTAACGAGCTAAATACGTTTTACTACCAACCGCTAAATGAATGGTACAATTTCGTGCAAGCGGAGTTATTTAGCACTGAATCATTTTGTCTTGCAAGCGGCTTCCATTTACGTGTAGATCACTGCGTGCCCAAGCCTTGGCACTGTCTAATTTAATGACAAGGTACTTAGCAAAACAAGTGAGTGACAGAGGAGGGGTAGCAAAGGACAAGTTTGGGGCAAGCCAATTGAATGAACGGGGCGGGTTCTTAAGGTGGGCTTTGAGATTAGGTCGACAGCAGCTCTAAACGTTGTGTTCGGAGATTGTTGGTCATTAAAAAGAGGGTCGAAGTTCAGTCATTTTCCAAATGGTTTTCCAATGGTATTATAACTGTGTGTACCCTGTACGTTTTGTTGGCTGCAATTAACAACTGATTAGGCACATCATGAGGCACATCATCATCAGTCGGTTAGTTTTATACGCAGATGTGTAATAGCCTATGATTCAGGCTCTTCATGAACATTCTGTCCAATCCAACATTTCAATAAACTCAATACACCAGCAACCGACATTTGGAGTATGAGTACCTACCTGAAAGGTAAGAACATTAGTGGAACTCTACTGGCATCTGGTGTCCATAATTCTGAAATGGCTACCGCATCTCGTTCGTCAAGCGGCAGCAGCTGTCTAGTCAAGGGTGGCGTAACGACCACTCCCAGTGCCACCCTCCATTCTTTCAGATTGGCATTTGCATTTGTGTATGAACATGATCCATAAACATGCTCGGAGTCATATGCAAAGAGAATTCGTTGCATTAACATTAGTTTGAGTAGCCCCGTGTCAAAAAGTAGGCTAGGCTAGCAACCACAGGATTTTGGTAATTGTATTGTTCCAATGATCTCATTTTAAGATGCATGTCACACAAATGATAAAGATCCTGTAAAGTGGAATTGAAAATGAGTTTTAAGTTCATCACACCACAGAAGAATGTGTTGTTAACTACCCATCCAAATTCAAATGGAAAAAAAATCACCGAAAAGTATATTAAAGGGGTCATTGATTGCATAACCGATTTTAACCGAACTTGTGTGGGTATCTGACTATCAGTTATTGTAACAGGTGAGTTGACATTAGGGGGCACTGTCTCGCCTAAATCAAGAGCGTCAGTTGGGGAGTCAGAGTCAGTCAAGTTTGAGTCAGGAGGCACACTGGAACCAGTTAAGTCTCTCACAGGTGAGTATTCATCTTCCCCTTGACCTCTGACCTCATCAGACTGGGTTCTCGTGGGTGTCAGTTGAACAGAGTCCCTGGACAGAGAATGGAACATCTCATCCTCCACCTCGCACTCATCAGCATCTCCCATAGACTCACACACAGCATCAGATGATGTGCTTAACCACGAGTAAGTACGGTCCTCAGTAGCGTCTACTGCCAGGCCACTCGAGGCATCAACAGAGGGAGGCTGAAACTCACTGGCCACATCTGAGGCATCTTCATTCAGCTCCTCATTGCTTTGTTCTGGAACAGGTAAGAAGCTCACGTCCAACATCAGGTTCCGATGGACGACTTAGTTTCTTCCACTCTCATCCCTGACTTTGTAAACGTGAGTCTGAGGGTTCCGGTCTATGATGGTATACATGGTGTGCTCCCACTTGTCCGCTAGCTACCTTTTCCCCCTCTCGGTTTTATTGGCAAGCAAAACTCGGTTGCCAACATTCAGGTGGGTTCCACGGACTCTCTTGTTGTAGCCATCAGCTTGATGTTGCTGTTCTTTCCTTGCATGCTGCAGAGCTATGCCGGCAGCCACATGGAGGTTCGCCATCAACTTCTCTGCATAGGTCTTGTAATTCACCACGATCCTTCAAGACTTGTTTAAAGATCATATCTACCGGGAGTCTGGGGACTCGACCGTACATCAAGTAGAACGGAGGATATCCAGTCGTCTCATGATTGGTGTTATTATAAGCAAAGGTCAAAGTATGTATCTGTTGGGCCCAGTGTTGTTTGGCTGCTAGTGGTAGAGCAGGCAACATACTGCCAAGCGTCCTATTGAACCTTTCGGCTTGTCCATTCCCCATGGGATGGTATGCTGTTGTGTGTGTTTTTGTAATCCCTGTGAGGCTGAGGAGTTTGTCAATGAGTTTACTTAAACAATTGGCCCCCTGATCGGAATGTATTTGCTCTGGGAAACCATAGACGCAGAACACCTTATCCCATAACTTCTTTGCTATTTGCTTTGCAGTTTGGTTGACACAGGGGAACGCATGAGCCAATTTTGTGAAGTGGTCTGCTATGACCAACACATCTACAGATCTTTGTTTACTGTCCTCAGCACTCCAAAAATCAATGCACACCAGTTCCATGGGTGCTGAAGTGCGAATGCTCTCCAAGGGGGCTTGGGCAGCTGGTTCAGGCGTCTTTGCAAGGATACAGCGTTGGCAGCATCTCACATATTCCTTGATGTCTCTTCCCATTTGCGTCCAGAAGAAACGCTGTCGAGCAAGGTGTGCTGTTCTAGCATGCCCTTGATGCCCAGCAAGATCATGCACACCAGCGAGAGCCTTGGTCTTCAAGCTAACAGGCAGCACAAACTGATACCTCTTCTCTTTGCTTAATGGATCTTTAGTTACCCTGTATAGGACTCCGTCCTGGACTTTCAGGTGATGCCACTGCTTGCTCAGTGTCTGAGCCGTTGCTGTTAACTTACTTCTCCCTCACCTAGGTGGTGGCCCACCCCTCAGAACGAGTGGCAGGACCTCCCTGATAACTGGATCCTGTTTCCTGGCTGTGCCTTAGCTCGCCGATGGAGAGGGCAGGAGTTGTGTCTTGTTCTGAGGGTACCGCCTGAGGAAGAGCCTTGAAAAACGGAGTTGTTCTTATCTCTGCTCCCTTTTCCCACTCTACATGAGCTTCACAAACAGATCTCACATGTGAGGGCTCTTGACTACCAGCCAGCATGTCTTGAGTGGTGTCCATGGTTGCGCAGCAGCCTGCATCATCTGTCCGGAGACACTGGACCTTGCAGCGGAAGAGATCCTGGACTTTCTCCTCCTTTGTTCCCTCTGCTTTGGCCAACAGACCTTCATACGGCTCGCTGATCAACCTTTGGCTCACTGACTTGGCAAAAGGATCTCTACTTAGGCCATCCGCCATGATGTTCTTTATCCCAGGGATGTGTCTGATACTGAATGTGTATGGAGAAAGCTTTGCCACCCACCTTTGTTCGTAAGCGTCAAGTTTTGGTTGTGTCATTATATAAGTTAAAGTATTATTGTCGGTCCACACTGTAGAAGTGTGGCCCTTCAACCTGTGGCTGAATTTTTCACAAACACTCCATTTGAGCGCCAAGAATTCTAGGCGGTGGGCAGGATACCTTTTTTGTGAGCCAGTGAGGGTCTTGCTCGCAAAGGCGATCGGGCGTGCCTTCATTTCCCCCTCTGGTATCTGGGACAGAACTGCCCCAAGGCCGTCAAGGGACGCGTCAATGGACAGAACCAGGGGCTTAGAGAAGTCTGGATGGGTGAGGACCGCACAGTTCAGGAGCTTCTCCTTGAGGCCTGCGAAGGCGGAGTCACAGTCAGGGGTCCAGTCTGCAGGTTTGAGCTTTCTGTAGACTCCTGGATTCTGATTGTACTTTCCAGCCTTTCCACTCCGTTTCTGGACAGCTGTGAGGGCGAACAGGGGTTTTACGATGGAGGAGCAATTTGGTATGAAGTGCTGGTAATAAAATACCATCCCCAGGAACGACTTCACTCTGCGGACTGAAGGAGTGCAGCTATCGTTTTCCATCAAGTCCCTCTTCGACATTTTGGCGATGACCTCAATTTTTTCTGGGTCAACAGCAACACCGTCACTGTCAACAATATGTCCGAGGAACTTCACGGACCTCCGCAACAGATGGCACTTTTTCGGACTCAACTTCAGGTTGTGCTTCCGCAGCCTCTGAAAAACCACATCCAACCTGCTGAGGGCCTGCTGTTCAGAGGGGGTAAAGATCAAGAGATCATCTAGGTAGCACAAAAGACTGCTGAAGTTTAGATCGCCAAACATTCTTAACATCATCCTCATGAAGGACGCTGGACTGTTGCAAAGCCCCTGCTGCATTCTGTTATACTCGTGCAGGCCTAGTGGCGATATGAAGGCGGTGTATTTTTTGTCCTCCTCATGCATGGGCAGGTTATAAAAACCAGATGTGAGGTCCATGGTGCTGAAGACAGTGTTACCACCAAGGGCAGCCAAACAGTCAGATTGATGGGGCAAAGGATGAGCATCCTTGATGGTTCTCGCATTCAGCCATCGAAAGTCTGTGCATATACGAAGATCGCCATTTTTCTTCCAAACCATCACGAGTGGGGAAGCATATTCACTCATTGATTTCCGTATGATTCCCTGCTCTTCCATCTCAGTGAGAGTTTGATGTAGCTTTTGATAGTGGGCTGGCGGCACTCTACGATACGGAAGACGGAAAGGACGGTCGTCAGTGAGGCGGACTCTATGCACAAAGCCCTTGGCTTTTCCGCAGTCTAGATGGTGCTTTGAGAATATGTCCTGATACTTCTCCAACAATGTCACGAGTTGGAGCTTGGTGGAGGGGCTCGCTTCACAATGATCAATGTCAATGTAACGGGAGTCAGGTGGCTGAGCGGTTAGGGAATCGGCCTAGTAATCAGAAGGTTGCCGGATCGATTCCCGGCCGTGCAAAATGACGTTGTGTCCTTGGGCAAGGCACTTCACCCTACTTGCTTCGGGGGGAATGTCCCTGTACTTACTGTAAGTCGCTCTGGATAAGAGCGTCTGCTAAATGACTAAATGTAAATGTAAATGTAACCAGACTTCTGCAGCCTGTCTTTCAGATCAGTGTTGTCGTCCTGTTTCACATGAGTAATTTTAACAGAACCATCATCACTCTGAGAGGAACCCTGGAACAGTGTGAAGTCTTCGGCCGCGACACAAGGAGAGACGTCTGCCAGCTTGCTGTTCTTTTTAAGGGTGAGTGGTTTGTTGGAGATGTTGGTGATTTTCATAGGGGTCCAGCCATCTCCCCACAGCGGCGTGACCACTCTCCCCACCATGATGCCCCGAGGCACACACCTGGAAGTGGTAGGCTCCACAATAACCGTGCTCCCAGGGGACTTGGGCACGTTACTTGGCAGTCTACCCCACAGTAGGTACTCTTGTTTGGGGAGGAGAGTCACCGCCTGAGTTAGCTTCACTGTCCCGACTTTCCGGAACATCTCCACCCCTCCATCTCGTGAGGCTTGCCATCATCTCCAAAAACTGTTTGCCGTCTGAAGACCCCTGTGTGTTGCGTGAAATAAGTGTCCAATAATTGTTCTAATTTTTCAGCTGATGTAGCACATATTTCAGCATGTTGGTGTCCACTATGACATCATGTTTCTGACCAGTGACCACGAGGACTGGGACCATGCACTTCACCCCATACAGACTCAGTTCCATGTCGTACATGCACTTGGGGCTCACCTGTACTCCTCCAAAGCCGACAAGGATGATGCGCTGCAGATATCAGAACAGACCTACCTGCAGTCTCTGAGTGTTGTATGTATTAAATAGTTTGTCTTTGCATTGTACCAGCTGAGTAACATAATGTAACCGTCTGTGATCTGACGTAGATACGTCGCTGTGACGTAGATCGGTCGGGTTTTGGCTCCGCCTATACAAAACCTGAGCTGAAAACGGAAGATATAACTGTTCAACGGTCTAACTCCACATTTCAGTGCGACAAAGTTTTCGCGCTTTGCACATGCTTTCAGGAAATAATTTTACACGTATATAATGTACTGAGAAGCAAATCATGGAATTTGCTTTACAGGATCTTTAAGTGAACACACATAAATAATAAGTGAAAAAGCTCATTTGATATTTATAATTATAATAACATCAACTATCTCACACAATAACTATTGTTATCTCACATACAGTATATTCCCACAGGTTTTCACTATGGAGACATGAAATGTGTTGTATGCCCTGTTCCCAACACGTATGCTATTACTTATACAAGTGATCGGTGCCTGCGATGCAGTCAGTGATGTCGGTGAGACACACACACAGCTCCCTGGAACTAGAATCAGAAAGGGGTTTTAATCACCCTGAAAGTTTGCACAGACAAGGAATTTACTTTGGCAGGAAGGTGCATACAGTGGCGGTTCTACACGGGGGCGTACAGGGGCCAGTGCCTCTGTAAAAATGTCCCTGGCCCCCCCTGTGGCCCCCCCTGATCTGACTGAATAATAAAATGAACGTTGTTTTTCTTCTTCTAGTAGTCATCATGAAACGAGGTGAGAGTGAGAGAAACATATCAAGGTATTGAGAGAGCTGAGGAGCTGGAAGAGGGAGAGCCAGAGCCGTTGGTATGATTTTAATGTAAAGCAAAATTAAAGTATGTAATGTTTAAATATAATTTGTTTACATTTTTTTATGTGATCCTCTGACTAAACACTGGCCCCACCTTGGCCCCCCCAGTAAAATGTGTCTAGAACCGCCACTGGGTGCATACGTTAAACATATAGGAGTAAGGCCAAATCCCAATTCTCTGTCTTACCCTTACCCCTACCGCTTAGTTTTACGCGTTCACGTGAGAGGCTATCCCAATACTCGTTTTGATCGAGGGGTAGGGCTAAGGGGTAGGGGTACGTACCCCTTAAAACCAAGTGTTTTCGGGAGCTTACTTGAAACCAAGGGGTATGTGAATACTGCGCAACCTGCAACAATGGCGGCCAGATCATCCAGAGTCCCATGAATGTAAAAATTATGACAGTCTTGTTTTGTGCTCTACACAGATCTGTACATATGTATTTGCAACCATGTTCTTAATTGAAACGTTTAAAAAAATCGCTAGTTTGCTATGCTAACGTTACATTGCTGATCTGCACAACAGTCCCACATTTCCCTGATTAGCCTTGAATGGACTCCATGCATGTCTACAGTTTTAACTAAACTCCATTAGCAGCAAATTTCGTTTGATATCAGTGCATAACACAATTTTGCTTTGGAGACATTGATATACGTAACCAAGTGGTGTCTGATTTCATAGGGCTATGTAGCCCTCACCCCTCAGTTTCGAGGGACAAGGGCTCGGGGTAAACTAGGGGGTAGGGGTAAGACAGAGAATTGGGATTCGGCCTAAATCTTAAAGGTCCCATGAGATGAAATTTTCACTTTAGGAGGTTATTTAACATTAATATGAGTTCCCCTAGCCTGTCTTTGGTCCCCCAGTGGCTAGAAATTTCGATAGGTGTAAACCAAGCCCTGGGTATTCTTCTCCGCCTTTGAGAAGATGAAAGCTCAAATGCTCAGTTCTGAAAATGTGAATATTGTATATTATTTGTATATGAGGTTTACTATATTTTAGCTGATCATAGATGTAATCTATGTTCTGTGTACTTATATATTATGTTATGCCAGGTTGCTTTGCGTTGTCTTGTCCTAAGAATTTCAGTGCCCAGTCTGACCCTGTGTTGTTCTGTGCATCTGACAATAAAAGACTTGAACTTGAACTAAGGCCCATATAAAAGCATCCAAAAACAGCATGTCATGGGATCTTTAAATAAGTGGTGTAAGTTTAAACAAGTCTAACTATACTATACAAAAGGTGCAAAGTCTAATGAACTAATACTAACTAATACTAAGGGGACAGGTATGTAAAATAAAATAAATATAAAGTATAAAATAGCTATAATGTACAATATAAAAATACAAAAATACAAATGGGGTGCTTAGTGCAAATATGACATGGGTGCAAAAATGCACCAAATGTGGCATTGAAGACAGCGACGCCCCACACAAGCTTGAGTTTAAATTAGGGCTGTCAAGCGATTAAAATATTTAATCGTGATTAATCGCATTATTTCATATCGTTAATCTGGCAACTTTTTGAAATGGAACTTCCCATCTAAAAGCCCTCTCTCCATCATTCAGCTACTGACGGCAGTCAAAGTTATGTGACGACGGGTGATTCCCAGGCTGAAAAAGAAACCTGTGTTAAAGTGAGATTGCGTTGACGCGTTATACTTGCTGAGCAACAGTCTTATTAGTATGGAAGGCCGTTTGTGCCAAAACCCCAAATTTAACGTTTGTGCACAGACCATCATGTTTGGACCATCTATGCGTCTGTCGAAGATCCTAAAGGAGCCTTCGTTTTAATGGACTTCGAAGAAATGATGAATAAACCAAAAAAAGAGTGATACTTATTAAAGAAAATGTGCATTTGCATTAAGATGTGTTTTTGACTTTTTTTGCATACGTATATCAAGTTATGCATTAAAAAGTTTTAGAATTTGCTTGCATACGTATATCAAGTTTTGCATTAAGATGTGTTTTTAGAATTTGCATTACACTCGCACCAGACCTTCGTTTGAATGCACCTTGGAGAAATAATGAATACAAATGCTTACTAGATAAAATGTGTATTTGCATAGGATGTGTTAGAAATTGCTTCCATATGTGTATTTAGACAGGATGGATTAGCAATAGCTTGCAATATGTTTTAGAACTCTTTTCCATTCTGTTATGGATCAGCAACTGCTTGCTGATGTGCATTTTAGATAGGAAGTGTTAAAACGTCTTGCATAAAGTTTCAGACAGGAGGCCTCTGTTACCCCTTTTCCACCAAAGTGAACCGGGAGCTAGTTCGGAGCTGGTACTAGAGCCAGTTCGGAGCTGGTTCAAGAACGGAGCCTTCTAAGAACCGGTTTGATTTTCCACGGGCTAGAGAGCCACCACAGAGCCACGTCATTACATCACTGTATACGTCTCATCTTTCCCAGCAACGCTAGCGCGGCAGCGCCAAACACAAAGCATAGCCCGTCTAAAGGCTGTTTATCAATCCGAAGAACGCGAGGTTGAGATGCGTGTTTTCTTGACTATTGCACAATACCCTGGACTCGCAGCAATATGACAACACTGGCGCTATCAGCGCAACATTTTATAAACTTTTGCTGTATAGTGCTTGTGTATTACATTTGTGTTAAATCTAGTCTAAATAGCTAATAACATTTGTGTTTGTCATTTCACTCATTTGATAGGATTATGATAAAATGCAGCAACTAGTGTCTGCACTGCACTGCTATGCTAGCTAGGTTATCGAAAAGTTGGAGCAAATTTACAAATTAGCAGTTTCATCAATATAATAAGCACATTTTCAGCAACTATACTGCCCACTTCTCGTTACATTTTAATTCAGATGCTGATTTACAAGTACCGTTTAGCTGAAATATGAATTGTAAAAACTTAGAGCAATGGCGGTCAAAGGATTCTGTTCGTCTTGTTGGTCACGGTAACCCCGCCCCAAGCGGTTCTTACTTGGTTCCCAATCTAGTCCAGCTCCGAAAGTGGTGCTATTTGCGAACGATGTACGAACCACTTTTCCGGTTCTCAGTCTGTTGAAAGAGAAAGAATGGTTTGCGTCTTATAGTCTAAAGTCTTGTTGAGTTGTTCTGACAGTTGATATTTTGTTGAATTGTGGCACTAGGCCCACGTTTTATTATTTTCCCAATTCGCCTCTGTAGAGGAGGATAGGTTTTGTATCTTTTGTATTGTTTTTTTATATTTTACAATAAACATTTGAAAAGACAGTCGTTGTCCGTCCTCCCTTGAGAGCCCCCCTCTCGGGTTCCGAGAGACACACACAGCGCCCACGCCTGGAACCAAGGTGAATCTCCGGGAATTGCGGCCAATTAATTTGACATGAAGTAAATAATCTGTCTACAGTGGCGTTTACGCAAAACAGGGTTTTGAAGATTCAACTGTTCAGGCTCACTCTCTCTCATAGGTGCAGGTGTCGTGTCTTAAAAATAACAGGTAGGGGGAATAAGGCCGAGCAAGCTGATCGTGGTTATTTATAAGGAACTACTAATATTCGTCCGAGTGGGAAAACAGAGGAATAAGGGATCGATAAATTATAAATGTCGTCACAAAAGACCAAAACATTTAATGCTGCTATAAAAGACCCCTTGATGTTATATTAAAAGCCCAGTGACGTTGCGACACCGTGGTTGGTTGGGTGTAGGGCAGGGTCGGACTGGGAGCGAAAAACAGCCCGGGACTTTGAAACGCAGACCGGCCCTCGACCCGTGTACAGTTGCTTAATACAAATAGGTTATATAATAATAAAGTACACTGCTCCAAAAAAATAAAGGGAACATTAAAATAACACATCCTAGATCTGGATGAAATAATCTCATTAAATACTTTTTTCTTTACATAGTTGAATGTGCTGACAACAAAATCACACAAAAATTATCAATGGAAATCAAATGTATTAACCCATGGAGGTCTGGATTTGGAGTCACACTCAAAATATAAGTGGAAAACCACACTACAGGCTGATCCAACTTTGATGTAATGTCCTTAAAACAAGTCAAAATGAGGCTCAGTAGTGTGTGTGGCCTCCATGTGCCTGTATGACCTCCCTACAACGCCTGGGCATGCTCCTGATGAGGTGGCGGATGGTCTCCTGAGGGATCTCCTCCCAGACCTGGACTAAAGCATCCGCCAACTCCTGGACAGTCTGTGGTGCAACGTGGCGTTGGTGGATGGAGCGAGACATGATGTCCTAGATGTGCTCAATTGGATTCAGGTCTGGGGAACGGGCAGGCCAGTCCATAGCATCAATGCCTTCCTCTTGCAGGAACTGCTGACACACTCCAGCCACATGAGGTCTAGCATTGTCTTGCATTAGGAGGAACCCAGGGCCAACCGCACCAGCATATGGTCTCACAAAGGGTCTGAAGATCTCATCTCGGTACCTAATGGCCAGGGCCGGTCCTTCCTATAGGCAACATAGGCAGCCGCCTAGGGCGGCATGAAGAGGGGGGCGGCATTTTCTGAAGTGCAACCATTAATTAACCCTCCCGCACAACCAGCAGAGGGCGCCAACAGCGCCACGTCATATCTCCGTGTTGCGTTTGGGGGCGAATTTGCCAATCTTGGTGTTCTCTGGCAAATGCCAAACGTCCTTCACGGTGTTGGGCTGTAAGCACAACCCCCACCTGTGGATGTCGGGCCCTCATACCACCCTCATGGAGTCTGTTTCTGACCATTTGAGCAGACACATGCACATTTGTGGCCTGCTGGAGGTCATTTTGCAGGGCTCTGGCAGTGCTCCTCCTCCTTGCACAAAGGCGGAGGTAGCGGTCCTGCTGCAGGGTTGTTGCCCTCCTACGGCCTCCTCCACGTCTCTTGATGTACTGGCCGGTCTCCTGGTAGCGCCTCCATGCTCTGGACACTACACTATCTGAAACTAAGGCCTACGTTATCTGAAACTAAGGGAAATGTTAATAATACATTTTATTTCCAAGACGCCTTTCTCGGCACTCAAGGACACCGTACAGAGGTACAAAAACATTAAAAGCAGCAGAAAAAGAAGGAGCAGAAGGAAGCAGTGCAATTGACATTAAGTGGAATAAGCAATTTTAAACAGATGTGTTTTGAGATGTGATTTCAAATGGGGAATTTGGGGTGGTAATGAGTTCCAGAGACGGGGAGCAGAGTGGCTGAATGCTCTACTCCCCATGGTGGTGACATGGGTAGAGGGGACAGACAGGTGTATGGAGGAAGAGGATCTGGGGGAGCGGGAGGTAGTGGGACCCTGGAGGAGATCAAATATATGTTAGAGGGTATGGGAAGGACTGAAGATGTATTTCTTCATTTTATTTCAAATTATACTGTATTTATAGTCTTTCTAGTTACATTAACACTACATTTATTAAAGCAGAGTGCTCTGGATATTATTTCTGTAATGTTCCATATCCTGTCAAAACATAGGCCTACATTAAATCTCACTCCAAGCTTTTGATAAGACTTGAGGACCCTGTCTAAAATAGTAAACTCTGCAAGGCAAGGATGTGGCAGCACATAACAGGTGTAGGAAAACCCGGAGGGCAGACACCAACACAAAAGAGAAAAACTGGTGATGAAACCGAAAATTAAGGGGAGACAAAGAAAAAGAAAAGACTGTTCAACGAAAATTGTGGCTAATGAAATTGCTGAGTGGCTAGTAACTTTGGAAAACTACTAGCCACAGTGGCTGGTGAGCAAACAAGCGCTGCATGTCAGGTGTAACTACAAGCATTAACTAATTTGTACATTCATGTGTAACTTTCACCTGCACATTTACGGCTGCGCCGCTTATTAAACAGATTCAGGCGCTTCCTAAACGGGTGACCAATCAAGAATAACGTGTTAAAACCAGGTGTATATATGTGACCCAATCTGCGTTCCATAGAGACGGGGCCGCGTCAAGCAAGGCGCAAAGAACAACGACTTTGCATGCAAGTCGGCGGTAATTACATGTGGTCGACAGAGGGGCGTCTTAATACTTGTCCACTGGGCCTTCCAGCATTTTCCGAATGTCGAATATGAAACTGATTATGCAAGAACTTGTCTGTTGCATTCAGTTCATATATCAATTACAATTTGTTAATGCTTACAGACAGTTGTGTATGTTATGTGAAAACTTCAATAGATGTCAGAAAAGTCTTGGTAATGTCGGTCGAACATGTTTCACCGTGTGATAACCACCCGTCCGGGACTTCGCTGTTTCTAAGGGCCCTGTTTTGAGCGTTCATGCCTACTCTCCGAGTAGACGAAGTTAGCCTACACACGATTTTGTTGGTCATACCTTACTGAGATCGTTCACATTATTTAGATTTTAATATCCTGTGTAGGCTAACTTGAACATTCCAACAGAACAATATTTTTTAACTGCAAACACAACCACATGATCTTTAAGGCTTAGCGATTCATTATTTTCAACAATTTAAATAATAAGCGGACTACATTATCATGTCATGCACGATCAAACGTCTGTAATAGCCTATACATTTCGGTTCTAAATAACAGACACATAGGTGTCTAACTTGGGTGCCTAAAACTGCAAACAAAGGATACACACGTTCAGGTTGTTCAAAATGCACCAAACATCGCTGTTTCGTCTGTTTTATTGGTGCCACACTGCAGTCTCTGTGACCCGGTTTACGGGATGCAGTGAGGAAGAGGGAGAGAAGGGGGGCACCCATCTTCACTACCCAGTGGGAGAGACAGGCGCTATCTTGCGCGGTAACGGCTTAACTTCGATTCCAGACGCTGTGAGACAGGGGAAGAGGAGGTACGCAATGATCCTTGCTACCAAATGCAGGTAGGCTCCAGCATGTCCTGAGTTGAATATTTAGTAGATTGAAGATGTTGCCATATGGCTAATGGCTATGCGACACACACAAAAACTTTAAATTATAGATAGTGTTGTGTGAGGCTTTAAGTTGTGTACATACTCAGGCTACTCCAAATGTTATATGCTTGGAATAGATTAAGTAAAAATATACGAATTCGTGAGCCACTGATTGACCATGAATTTAAAATAACACGATGTGCCATCAAAACATGATGTGACCATCCAGGGCAAGTTTTAGAGGGTTTTGAAGAGACGTATTCACCCGTTCTAGAGAAACAGTTTGTCTGCAAATGCGCTGTCCAGGGTGCTGAAACCAGTGACACGCAGTCACTATATATCAACTTTGAAATGATTTTGCGTTCTGTATTTTGCAGATACCTCAATGATTTTCATTCTGTATAGGTCTAAATGACAGGTTAGCTACCTGGGCTGAATTGTGTCAACATTACTTATGAGCTGCACACTTGTATCTATGCTTTACTCGCAATTGTGTGCTGAAAGTTATATGTTCCTTACAGTTGACATGGATTTATTGGGCTATATTTAGGCACATATTAGTAGGTATACCATTTGAAGAGAAATTACTTCATGTCATGTAATCTCTCCTACAGGAAGGACATAATTGAAAGAGGGATACTAAGTTGATGGATATACCCAATAAAAACTTGGATGCGCAGTCTTCTTGGTTGGCTGAGAAGACCTGATTCTGCAGTCAGTACCTCTGACACAATGTGGAATATGATTCGTCTGAGTGCAATCGGTATTTTATATTTTCCAATTCTATTGTTCGAGGCGTTCGTGTCTCCCAGTGACAAGTATGAGAGGTCGTTGGTGCCGCGGGCGGCGTCCCGCATGGTGGCCAGGATGGACGGTGACGTAATCATCGGTGCCCTCTTCTCAGTCCACCACCAGCCCTCGGCCGAGAAAGTTGCGGAAAGAAAATGTGGCGAAGTCCGGGAGCAATACGGAATTCAAAGAGTGGAGGCGATGTTCCATGCATTGGATCGGATCAACTCTGACCCGAACCTGTTACCCAACATCACTTTGGGCTGTGAGATCAGAGACTCTTGCTGGCACTCATCAGTGGCTCTGGAGCAAAGCATCGAGTTCATAAGAGACTCTCTCATCTCCATCCGTGATGAGAAGGACGGCTCCAGGTGGTGTATTGAAGGAGTGCCCTCCAGCCAGCCCCCCCCAACAAAGAAACCCATAGCAGGGGTCATTGGGCCTGGGTCGAGTTCAGTGGCCATTCAAGTTCAAAACCTACTGCAACTTTTCAACATCCCTCAGATTGCGTACTCTGCAACGAGCATCGATCTGAGTGACAAAACCTTGTTTAAGTATTTTCTTAGAGTTGTGCCCTCTGACACCCTTCAGGCCAGGGCCATTTTAGACATTGTCAAACGCTACAACTGGACCTACGTATCAGCTGTCCACACAGAGGGTAAGGCCCTGTTGGGTATCATGAATGCATGCATCTGGGCAAAACTGCATCTCCATTGGGGCGTCTTTCCTCTATTGTGACTACAACTTCCATTTTGGACATTTGCAAGAATAATCCAGTTTTATACCAAGTATTTAATCTCCCAGAGCAAGAAGCACAATATAAGCTTTTACATTAGGTCAAAAGGGATGATTTCCTGTTGCCAAATATCTAATCTTGTTTACTTGGTTACCTATTAATACACCCAATAGACATCCAAAAAGTCAAATAGTTGAACAGTAATATTATGTAAAATGCAATTTTTCTTACCTGATTCAAAATACAGCTGCTTCAAATGCTGTAGAAAACAAATCTGCAATAATCTTTAAAGAAGTGATGCCAGTGACAGGTTTCCAGTTGTCAAAATGCCTGTCAAGTTGACCTTCTGTAAATGGCTCCAGAATGAGGTCATGGAGACTATAAGCTCATGGAGTCTGTCCCCGACTGATGAATGATAAAATAATGACAAGCTGGATTGATTTTGGCCTGTGCATTTTTGGACTCAATTCAGTTCGGATTCAATGGCATCCTGTTAGGGCTGTAACAGTATAGGTTTTTCATTCATGTGTTTCAGTTTCTCATTTAGAAGATATAAGGTTCTCTAACTCTGAGCCCAGATTGGGGACTGGATTATACAATAATTAACATTCCTGTCCCAGTGGAGACCCTGGGATGACATCAGGTTCATAGCTGTCTGATTTCCATGCTGTGTCCTCATCAGAACGCCTTGCTCCCTTAGCAGTGGGAGTCAGCAATGTGTTTAGGATGAGGTGATACAAATCCAATTACGTCTGTTACACCTCCATTACTTACCACAACGATGAAAATGGTTGTTCAAGTCTTTTATTGTCAGATGCACAGAACAACACAAGGTCAGACTGGGCACTGAAATTCTTGGGACAAGACAACGCAAAGACATATAACATATAAGTATTCAGTTTAACATAGATTACATCTATGATAAGCGAAAATATAATAAACCTCCTAAATATACAAAATAATATACAGTACAGTATACTAAACCTCTAATACACATAATAACCTATACTAACCTTATAAACCTATGCTAACCTAGAGACAGTGGGGTACAATTAGTGCAATAGTGCAATATTGCTGATAGAGCAACCAGTAGCTGAAAATGACAGTGTGTAAAGTGGCTAGAGAGTAGTGTATCAATGTCCATTCAGAAGCCTGATGGCCCTTGGAAAGAAAATGTTGGTATTGCCTGCCAGAAGGCAACGGGGTAAAAAAACTGAAGGATGGGTGGTAACAGCTTCTTAGAATCCTGTTTGCTTTCCTGAGAGATTGTGTGTGGTTGGTGTCTTGTAGGGCTGGGAGCTTCCTGCCAATGATGAACTCAGCAGACCTGACCACACTACGTAGGGCCTTGCGGTCCCTGTCTGTGCAGCTCCTATAGCACACTGTGATGCAGCCAGTCAGTATGCTCTCTATAGTGCATCTGTAAAAGTTAGTGAGGAGGACTGAGTCCATGCCAAACTTCTTCAGTCTCCTCAGGAAGAAGAGGCGTTTCCGGGCCGCTTTGACCACCTTGTCCGTGTGAGCAGACCAGGTGAGGTCATTGCTGATGTTCACCCCGAGGAACCTGAAGCAGCTGACCTATTCCACTTTGGATCCGTTGATGTGTAGGGATGCATACTCCTCCTCCTGCCGCCTCATATAGTCCACAATCATCTCCTTAGTCTTGCTGACGTTGAGAGAGAGGTTATTGTCCCGACACCATGATGTCAGGGTATCAACCTCCTCTCTGTAGGCTGACTCGTCACTGTCAGAGATGAGGCCCACAATGGTTGTGTCATCAGCAAACTTAACAAGGAGGTTGGAACTGTGCGCTGCCGCACAGTCATGAGTGAACAAGGAGAACAGGAAAGGGCTGAGCACACAGCCCTGGGGGGTGCCTGTGTTGGTGATCAGTGTGGATGAGGTGCGGTCACCGATTCTCACCACCTGTGGCCTTCCCGTCAGGAAGTTGAAGATCCACTCGCATAGGGAGGTGCTTAAGTCCCAGGTCCACAAGCTTGGAAACGAGTCTGGTGGGGATGATGGTATTGAATGCTGAGCTGTAGTCAATGAACACCATCCTCACATATGTATTCCCTTGTCCAGGTGGGAGAGAGCGGTGTGCATTGTCAGGGTGCATTGTTGTTTTTGCATTGTTGAGTAATATAAGCAACACATTCAGCCCAGTCCCCCTCCATATGTTCAAGTATGACGCATGTGGTTGAGCTCGATGAAGCTGTTCTATGCTTTTCAACAGTTACTACTCATACAGCAAATAATATCAAGTTACAGGTCCTATTAGGTAATATGTCAGATGTCAGGTTACAGGTCATATTACCATTTAAGAAATAGCAGTGGGCCTCAGCGATGTGTTTAGGATGAAGTGATAAAAATCAATAAAATTTACCATTTAAGTAAGAGGTAAGTGTTCAGTGAACGTGTATTCATCATATGATCGTCAAGTAGATACAGACAAAACAAACACCATGACGACCAGATCATCCTTTTCTCCTGTTCTCAGGGAACTACGGCGAGAGCGGGATGGAAGCCTTCAAAGAGCTGGCTTCCCAGGAGGGCCTATGCATCGCCCACTCGGACAAGATCTACAGCAACGCTGGGGAGAAGCACTTCGACCGTCTGCTGAGGAAGCTGAGGGAACGCCTGCCCAAAGCCAGGGTGGTGGTGTGCTTCTGCGAGGGCATGACTGTACGAGGGCTACTCATGGCCATGAGACGCCTTGGCGTAGTGGGGGAATTTCTCCTCATTGGAAGGTAGGTCGGTACTGCTCAGTGGTTAGAGCAAGCCACTGCAGATCAAAAGGTCCAAGGTTCAAATCCCCGTCATGTGTTGCTTTCGATAAAAGCTAAATAAATGCATTATGAATAGGGCCATGCCAGCAAATATGTTCAGAGAGTGTGAGTAAAACTATGGGTTGTTCCACACATGGCTTAGACCATGTGTGGAACAAACCCATTATTCTACTTTCTGAAAATGCACTTTTACACCTCTGCACATTGGTGTAATTTACATAGTCACCATCACATTATCCTATGCAGTACATTGCTAAAGGACACATAACTGTCTTTCTAGTCATGTGTTTCTGTAGCTTACTTTGAAATGAGAGTGTTGATGGTGACAACCATGGTTCACAATTAGGGCCTTTTTTCCCAGGCATGCGATCAGGCCCACTGCAATTCACACAGAGTGAACTGGGATCATTATCCTGGCAGGAGTGGAGCTCCTCTGAAAGCAGAAGATGCTTTGAGTCAGGCTCAGTCATGAATAATGCATCTACAGCGAGTTCCCTCTCTCCCTGTCAGAATGTGGCACAGGGTACCATGGAACAACACCTCCAGCGCAGGCTTGAGGAGGGATGAGTGCTGAGCATCAAAGCTGCTGTGAACGGCTAGATGTTCACGAGCTGTAGCGCTCTACAGAGTACCAAACTCATGCATAGTCCTGGGATGAGTGGCAAAGAAGAAGTAACAGCTTAAAAAGACACCAAGTTCCCCCTGAGTCCTAGATTCAAACAGCTCATTATAAATAGCTGAATACATCAGACAGAAACCAAGGTGGTTTGGAGGGGAAATCTGTTCACTCACCCCTCCAAAGAATTGATTTGAGACATTTTCAAAAGCAGACATGTAAAATGCAACTCAAGAGTTCAGGCCTGCCTTCGACTGTAAAGTCTCTGCAGAGGATAAAGAGGACATTGATTCGTTGCAGTTGTTTCTTTCTGGGTCAAGGAGACTACTGGAACATTTTTAGAGCAATGCATTTGCGGCACAGGGAAGGTGGGCTGGTGGACTGGGCCTGTCAGAAGACCAGCGGAGCTGGCCATCCATCATCTGATCTGAGGGGGAGGAAACTGATGTCGCACAAGATGAACCTCGCTTGTCTCTCCTAAAATAACGAACAACACATTTATCAGACTCTGACAGGATTGCAGCGATTGTTGGTGGATAATGTTGTGTGCTGGTTTAAGTGTGTGGCAGCAAACAGATTGAACAAGTCTGTGACTTCGTAGGATTGATCCATAGTCCATTTCACGGATGTGTCGACTAAATCTCTTTCTTTGCCTGTTTGGATTTTGACATGACTTGAATGATACAAACGCATAGCTCAGCTTTGCAGTGGTCAGATATTTGGTCTGTGGTGGTACAGTTTGATGCTAGGATAGGTTTGTATGATCACATCTATGTGCTTGCGTCAGTCCAGCAGGGTTCTGGCAGACAGTTTGGTTAGGGGGAGTATGGTGCTGTGAAACAGATGGCGGAAGGCTGCTAATGTTTCCATGCCAGAGTGGGAGAGCCTGATCTGGCCCAGTCTTGTGTTGTGAGTTTGTCATAAACTTGTGATACATCAGGCATGTGGTGAAAATGCACCATTCATAGGCTGCTGTTGCTTTTGGTAAAGCATCTCTGTGCAGTTTGAACATCCCTTCATAACAACGTCATTACGCAAGTATACAATGTTTTTGTTGTAACGACAGTGCGCTTACACAGCTGCAAGACATGTGTCAAGCGTTGGGGAGCAGACATGGCTCCACGCTAACCCTCCTACCCTTCCACTCCACCCCCTTCCCCCTCTACCCCCTGTCCACCCCCCAGTGACGGTTGGGCGGACAGAGACGAGGTGGTGGAGGGCTATGAGCAGGAGGCCGTGGGCGGCATCACCGTCAAGCTGCAGTCCGAGGAGGTCACCTCCTTCGACAACTACTTCCTGCAGCTGCGTCTGGACACTAACACCAGGAACCCTTGGTTCCCTGAGTTCTGGCAGCATCGCTTCCAGTGCCGGATCCCAGGTCACCCGCAGGAAAACGAGAACTACTATCGAAATTGCTCAGGTAGATATGAACATGTTACTGTAAAGGCCGCCTGTCTGTCTATCTGTGAAAGTGACGCTGAGAACAAAGCCTGTGTCAGTAACAGGTTTTTGTAGAGTAGAGAGTAGGGTATCACTTTATTGATCCCCTGGTTGAAACTGCAAAGGCTGTCATTATTGTCAGCTCATGTCAGTTGTCAATAACATTTGAATGATAAGGTACAACGTTTGTTTAAATGTTACATCCTCAAATGGCTGAAATCTTCAAGAAACTGAAAACTTACAATAGGTTTGACCTCTACAAGTTGGGACATGCTATGCATCTATCCATACAATATATTAATATTTTCTTTGTTTTACTTTATTTCTAAAACATTCTCCCTGCCGACAAAAGCTGATCTAGGTAAAAATTGAATCCTTTTTCACATCGGCCAACACAGAAAGGATGAAAACAGACACATTAGACTCTTGATCACATGAAAAAATGCTCAATAAGCATATTTTCAAAACAAAAGAAAACTTTTTTTCCACTTTTCACATATTATTCCTTTTCAAAAATATATTTACGTTTTGAAAACTTATGAGCTGCTTCTGAGTCATATTGTGGTTTTTAAAATATCCTGTATTTAAATACATTATGTTAAATTAATTGTAAGATAAACGTAAATATAAAAGTATGCATGCAACAGTGCACAAATCATTTTAGCCATTTATTTTGTGTTAAGTTAAACTCTTAAGTTCTTTAAAATACAAGGTATTTGCATGGAATTATGTTTCAGTTATTACATCAACCTTCCCAATTGATTTGATCTTATTTTGGATCTGTGGATTTGCTTGAGTGAAAGACATGCCCTTTTCCTTGCCTCATTCACATATCTCAAGCATTTCAATATTTTCCACGCTATTTTCTAAACGTACAAACCTATAAGTGGTACCATGTTTAAAACTGATCCGTTGTGATAATCAGCGATAGTGTTATAGCTTGCTGTTCTGTCACTTTTATTGTCCCTCTGTGTAGAGCTTCGAGATGGTGAGTGTACTCCTCTGAATGACCCTCAGTAATAAAACACCTCACTTTGGCAATATAGATAGAGGTCAAATGATTTGTTAACACCTCATCACACTTTGTGACCTAAACTCTTAAATACTGGACCTAAAACTGTCACTGAAACTGAACTACCCTGATATCCAGGGGGATCATAGAGGAAAAGAGGGAGGCATTCAGGATGCCTCAGCTTGGAAAGGGCCCAGGAACATCTTGGGGGGAGGGATGCCTGAAATGACTTTCAGGCCCTAAATTCCTGCCACCACCCCCTGCTGATATCATCTGAAAATCTAAATGGTGGCAGATTTCAGATGTCAGTTGACCTCTAATATATGCAGCTATTGGGATGTTTTTATGCATTGCGCGTGAGAGCACAATTGACTGGTTTTTGTGTGTACTGTGTTCTCACACCTTCAAGACCTTCAGACTGCTGTATAATAACATAGCCCAATAACAACTGAAGCACAAACTGCCCACTGGCTTCTCTCTATACAAACTGCATGTTGGCCCGGTAGTCTAAGCCACTGGCTCGAGTTTTACACGTCCTCACAGTTTTCTCCTATTAATTTTTTCACGGTTGGGTTTTGATTACTCTATGTTTCTGCCATCAGCACCACACGCGTTCACCAGATTAAACTAAATGATGAACTTTATCGCGAACAACACTCATTAGTAGTCTTCTGCATGCTAGTACAATTTATCTACAAGCAAGACGGGGTCAAACCCAAGGAGTAATACAACTAGGTCACTCCTCACTGGTGTCTGCTGGTATATGATGTCACACATGGAGAATGCGCACATTGCCTGCGGCTAGCCCACTGGATTGATTAGTAGTGTGTTAATTTGCACTGGTGTCAGATGTTGCCCTTTTTGGTAAATACTAACACATGCGCGAATTAAAGTATGTAATATTACCAATACCAAATACCAAAGCCCTTCAAATATATAACACACACGTTGATAGTGTTGCTTGATAGATCTTGGTTTGTTGACATATTTATAATAGCTTTATTTGTATTTACAGTGTTCCCGCTTCCTGCTTCTAGCTTGCATACAACTGAATTGATAGGGTGTCCTTGGACATTAGTGTTAAGAATGCAAGTGTGATAAGAATTGTTTCTATCACAGATATTCTTCTAAAAGAGTAAGCTGAGTTGTAAATTAAACATCTTGATTTTATTAGCATGCCAAGAACGTGGTTAGGTGCCAAGTGAGGATACAAACAGAGGGAGGTCTGAATAAATTAGATGATTGAGCTTGTTTTCTCTCTTAATTAGTGATGAAAATCTGCATAATGTTTAACATTGAAGGCTGAACTGAAAATGCAGAAATGGCCCGCTGATCCCTGTGAACGAGCATTCTTTTGAAGCTTCACTCTTGTGCTGTCTGCCCTTTGATGCTCTCTCCCACAGAACCGAGGAACTCCTCTTGCCTAAAGCTTAACAATGTGTCTTTGGACACCCTATCATTCCTTTGTAATAAGCTGGTTACATCATGCTACAGACAGCTGACAAACTAAGACACTGTAATTTTCCTCTTCTCGAGCAACAGTTAGTGATGACCTGATTGCGTATTTTCATTGTGTAATGCTTGCATAACGCTTGTAGCGCTGTAACTGCTTAAACCAGCACTCTCACTTATGGATCACTCCTTAATGAATGTCCTCGTTCCTTATTTTGATTCTGTGTGTTTTTCTTTGTATTGACAGGTTATGAAAATCTGGAGGATAACTACGTTCAAGACAGCAAGATGGGTTTTGTCATCAATGCCATCTATGCCATGGCCCACGGCCTTCATGACATGCACAAACACCTGTGTCCTGGTCACGTGGGCCTCTGTGAAGCCATGGACCCCATAGACGGCAGCCAGCTGTTGGACTTCCTGTTAAGGACGTCCTTCGCCGGAGTGTCTGGGGAAGACGTGTGGTTTGACGAGAATGGAGACACCCCTGGAAGGTACGTATATGAAGCACAGAAGCATGAAAGTATGAAGCACTGCATTTTGGGCTATAAATCGTTCAAACCACTAGAACTGGATGATAACCACAACCTCTGTGACAAGGACCCAGCCTGTGTCCCTCTCCCAACCCTCAGGTATGAGATCATGAACCTGCAGTACGTGGAGCCTGGCATGTACGACTACATCAACGTGGGCTCATGGCATGAGGGGCTCCTCAGCATCGATGACTACATGATCCAGATGAACCGCAGTGAGATGGTCCGCTCCGTCTGCAGTGAGCCCTGCTCCAAGGGGGAGATCAAGGTACCACAGAAGCCATGACTGTCCCTCTGGCAGATTTCAGGTTTATTTTGCCATTTGCAACAAGTGCAAGTTCGGGTGCACTGAAATTCTTGGTCCTGGCATAGCAGTATGTTAATTTACGAATAATTTTGATCTAAACTATTTCGTGATAGTCAGAGTTATTGGCATGGCTTGAAAGACATCTTGCATTTCTAAAAGAATGTTACATTAGAATTAGAGAATGTATCATGTTATGGATACTAACTCTGTTCAAAGTGTGATTGTGTAATCCATCGTGTTTCCTGCTGTGTGGTACAGGTGATCAGGAAGGGGGAGGTGAGCTGCTGCTGGATCTGCACGGCCTGCAAGGACAACGAGTACGTCCTGGATGAGTTCACCTGCAAGGCCTGCGACCTTGGCTGGTGGCCTAAAGACGAACTGGAAGGTACAGTTGACCCCAGTGAAGACACCTGCTGTAGAACAGGGCTGGAGGTTTTCACTCTCATAGGCTTTCACTCCAACCCCAGTTGTAGCTAACCTGACTCTGCTTGTTAACCATCTAGTTCCTGAACTTATTTGTAAATGATGTTATGAGGTGTGCTAAATTAGGGTGGGAGTAAAAAGCCACCGTACACGATAGCTCTCCAGGATCTGCTGTAGATCAAATCTGAGAACGTGTGGCTTCGAATGCGTGGATGCTTGTCGGATGACCTGATTGGTCACCTTGGTTGTTCATATTGGAGTTCAAGCATAAACGAGGCTTTATCCTGCCTGAGGAATTTTGTTACTGCAAGCCCTCTCCTTCTAACTTGTCTTCTGAACAGTCTATCCTGCTGTGGTGTTACAGCAGTGTCTCGTAAACCTGGGGTGCCCCATTTTCAAAGGTTTCCCATGACACCTGAGCTCCATTCATCATCTTTACCCCTGATCCGACAGGCCACACTGGCTTCTACTGTGGCCTACTTTCACATGCACCCTGCGTCGTTCAAAGACACTTTCTTCAGAAGATTTCCTGTTTCCATCATTTTATCTGTTACATAAAGAACAGATAAAATACATCAATTATAAGATAAAACAGCAAACAAATCTGGAAATTCTGACAAACTTTTTTGAATCTTAAAACTACAGTTAAAAAAATCTACTGTCATGATTTTGTTAATAACTGTAATAGTTAATAATGACACTAGGTTAAGGACAGTCCAATGAAGGAATATTCAGTGTCGACAGTTTGCAGATACAGTTGGGGTTGATTCCTGTACAAGTTTTGATCTACAGTGATTTACTTAGTCCTGCTGCAGTGGCCTCAGTCTCCCCTGGCTGTGCTCTGTATCTCTGCCCCCCCCCCCCCCCTCCTCCTCCCCCCTCAAGACACAGTGTATTTATAGTTGAGCTGAAAACCTACTTTAAGACTTGGACACACAAGAAATGTATGCGTATGTCACAGGCTTCAGTAAAGAAAAAGGCAAACAATCAAGGCATTTTTAATTCCTCCCCAACTGTGCCTATTCTGTAATGATTCTGCAGCCAAAGAAAGATACAATTTTAAAATGAGCATGAATCCTTTAGTGTATTTAATGGAAGTCATTTAAAAAACATTAACAACGTAAAAACTTACAGGAGATGTCTGTGCCTCTCAGGTTGTGAACCCATCCAACTGCGCATTCTGGAGTGGGGAAACCCAGAATCCATAGTCCAGGTGGTGTTCTCCTGCTTGGGCATCCTGGTCACGTCCTTCGTCACCTTTATCTTCGTCCTGTACCGCGACACGCCTGTGGTGAAGTCCTCCAGCCGGGAGCTGTGCTATATCATCCTGGCGGGCATCTTCCTGGGCTATATCTGCCCCTTCACGCTGATCGCCCGACCCACCGTGTTCTCCTGCTACCTGCAGCGCCTCCTGGTAGGCCTCTCGGCCGCCATGTGCTACTCCGCGCTGGTCACCAAGACCAACCGCATCGCCCGCATCCTGGCCGGCAGCAAGAAGAAGATCTGCACCCGGAAGCCCAGGTCTGTCTGTTGACACAGACTGTCTATCTGTACGTCTAGCTGTTTATAGAATCTGTCTGCCTGCCTGCCTGTCTGTTTGTCTGTCGGTATGTTTGTTTGATTGTCGGTCGGTCTATTTGTTTGTCTGTTTATATAGCCTGTCTGTCTAACTGCCTGTCTGTTTATATAGCCTGTCTATTTGTTTGTCTGTTTGTACAGCCTGTCTGCCTGTTTAAACAGGTTGTCTGTTTGTCTGTCTATTCATCTACAGTTTTATTTTGTAATGTAAAACTCTCTCCAGGTTCATGAGTGCGTGGGCCCAGGTCGTCATTGCCTCCATCCTGGTCAGTGTCCAGCTCACTCTGGAGGTCACCCTGATCATCCTGGAGCCCCCGGAGCCCATCAAGTCGTACCCCAGCATCCGTGAGGTCTTCCTCATCTGCAACACCAGTAACGTGGGCATGGTGGCTCCGCTGGGCTACAACGGCCTGCTGATCATGAGCTGCACCTACTATGCCTTCAAGACGCGTAACGTGCCCGCCAACTTCAATGAGGCCAAGTACATTGCCTTCACCATGTACACCACCTGCATCATCTGGCTGGCCTTCGTGCCTATCTACTTCGGCTCCAACTACAAGATCATCACCACCTCCTTCTCCGTCAGTCTGAGTGTCACGGTGGCGCTGGGCTGCATGTTCACGCCCAAGATATACATCATCATCGCCAAGCCGGAGAGGAACGTCCGCAGCGCCTTCACCACCTCCGACGTGGTGCGCATGCACGTGGGCGACGGCAAGATCGCCTGCCGCAGCAACAGCCTGCTGAACATGTTCAAGAGGAAGAAGAACTCTGGCAACGCCAAGTGAGTTCCTGTGTTTCAGTTCTGCCCTGCTCCGGAGGCACCTTGGGGATGCTGGTTCAGGCTCGCTGTAATTCTCTCTCTGGGCACCTGTAGCAGACATGGCCTAGTGGAGGTTTAATTAAACGACGATGTGACATTTGATCTGTCGGTGGGACACAATTAAAACCAGCATCCTCAAGAGTACTAATGGATCGCAGAGGGGCTGAAGATACACCATGGAATTATACAGTAAATCACCTCATGCTAACTATTTATTGTTTATTATTTATTTCTCTTAAATATTGATCTAAACATATCACTTTGTATCGACATAGAGTTATATAGTTAACTTTTTTTTTACATGAACCAGAAATGCTGTTGTTGTCTCCACTTTTCTGAGTTCCTGTGAAATAACAGCCGTCTTTATTCTGTTCATAGTTCTAATGGAAAGTCTGTGTCATGGTCTGAACCAGGTTCAAGACATCCTCCAAAAGGGGATCACATGTGGCACAGACTGTCAGTGCATGTGAAGAGACAGGAGGCAGGTTCCAATCAGATGGCGGTCATCAAACCCTTAACTAATACCTACCATAACACAACCCTGGAGTTCTCAGACCTCAGCACCAAGACTCTGTACAATGTGGCTGAGGAGGATGAGAATGACCCAATCCGATACAACCCCCCTAGTCCTCCCATGATGGCCCACGGGCAGATGCCCGCTGGCGGGCCCATGAAAGAGGTGGACGAGGTGGAGTTCTATACCCCAGAGCGCCTGCAGCAAAACAGCTTGGTCCAACAACACGTCATTACCCCCCTCCAGGGGGTGGGGGGACAGTACAACAGTGATGTTCCCCAGCTCAGTGATATGATCAGTCTGCCGGATTCTATGGTGGGAGGGGGCCGGCCGGTGTACCACCAGCCCCACCTCATCCAGCAGCACCAGGTGTTGCCCTTGGAGATGGACCCCTTTGATGAGGAGCCCATCTCCATTATGGATGAGGAAGAGGAGGAGGAGGAGCTGGAGGAGGAGCAGTTTGGTCTCCTCCACGGATACATGTACAACAATGCCCAGATTCATGACGAGGAGGAGTTGGTTCAGGTCAAACTGGCAATGGAGAACTCCTTGTCCCTGATGCCTCCTTCCCCATTTCGTGATTCGATGGGGACAGGGAACCCCTTTCCAAACTCCCCTGTGTCCGAGTCAATCTTGTGCACCCCTCAGAGTGTGACCTATGCTTCTGTAATCCTCAGAGACTACAAACAAAGTTCCTCAACTCTTTAAAAGGTGCACTGTATCCTGTACATATGGGGAATTCCGTTTTGTATGTGATGACTTGTCTAATTAAGAAATGGGGTGAGCTGGTGACTAAATGACTTGATGAATTAGGATAAATTATGTAACATCAGTGGGAGTGACTTTTAAAAACCCCATTGCAGATGTTGTAATATGTTTTAGAGAATACACCCATCACAAAGTACAGTATAGTTGTGTCATAAATTGCCCACTTGACGGCTGTCTCAAAATATGCTTTGAAGTTCATAGAATACTAGGAAGATGAATGCTAAGATGTGTCTGCATAATGCTTTCTGATTAGCAGTTATAGGATACAACAGAAAACTGTGTTTATATAACATATGTAGGAACTTAGGTATACACTGTTTAACTTGTAAATGAATAATTACTGTGTTTGTTAATGAGAAGAATGTGTTCTTTATTGATATTTCCAGAGTGATTTGTGCCAAAAAAAGTATTCAATTTAGGTGGCTTATTGTGAAGCAATAAAGCATTCATTGTCTTGTCAGATGAATACAGAATTAATACATAGTTAAATCAATTACGAATTACCATATTACAGGAAAAAAGTGCTGTATCAAGAATGTAGCCTGTCTTAGAGAATATGTTAAAGTGCCACATACCTGCCATTAAGATATTTATTTTTGTGTCTAATTTCTGTTTTCCAATCAATTAGATTTGTATGATACTTTTTATAATGAGTCCTCAAGCCTTTGTTAGTATGTGCTAAAGTGTACAGTATAGTTAATATTTAAAAAAATGTCAAGGGTTTTGTGTGAATGTACATTCCAACTTTTGCTAGATGCATAAATAATCTGCTTGTAGCTTCTAAAGTGCTTGTTGGGGCTATGTACAGGATAATAACTTTTACCAAGTAACTATTTACCAAGTAACGATTTACCAAGTAACGATTACATACAGTAGTGAGACAACAATGGCTGTTAACATTAAAAGACAGGCTATATATTAATATTAACATTTTTTATGCGTTTGTGTACTGTCATAATAATTAATTGCCTTACACAGTTATGTAATTCATTTAAATGTATTAAAATGTTTATGGATTTGCTTGTGAATTATTAGACTTTGATTTAGCGTTATTACTTTGATTTCGGTTAACTTGGCCAGTATAGAGAAATTATTTCTTCACGTTAGAGATTCTTATTAGGAGTAGCTGAAAATACACAGACGGGATTCTACTTCAGAGTAGATATGGAAAGAGATGTTTTTAAAATGTAAGTATTATTATTGTTGTTTTCGACATGACAAAAATATCTACTTTAGAGGCAGTTATAGAGTGGAAATGGGACCTAGATACCAAGGGTTAGACTGGCCAGTGGAGTCTCCATCCCTGCCATCCTCTTTGCCAACAAATGCGACCAGACAGAAAGACACATAGTATAGAGCAAATTTGTGGCCCCATTCTACAAAGAGCAAGGCTTTCTGGGCTAGTTACAGACTTCAGCAATGGTGTGTATGTGTGTATCAGTAATTCTTTCACTTGTCTATAATTTGCTTTGCTTTGCATTGTAGCTACACATACTTTATAGTTATATAAAGCACTTCACATTCCACAGTCATGTAATTTTTTGACTAATCATACTATGCAGTTCATATAAAATGTTTGACAGAACATTAACAGAGATGATTGATGTTCAGGCTCAAAATATACTGTACCTTCACGTTTAACATAGGGGTCAGAGTGAATGTAGGGATCCAAATATTCTTCTTTTTTTTGGTCCAAACTTCAGACCAGTATCAAAAATGAGGAGGCAGGTCCTCTCATGGTGGATGACATCATGCTGCTAAGTGACCAATCCTTATCCAATGAAGAGCACCATGGGAACAAGATCAAAGTGAAGCAGGAGGCCATGGTTACTCAGCACCGACCTCCATGCTGTTAACTATGTGGAGACAAATTTTATGAAGCAGAGAGCCAGACTACAGCAGAGGTGTGTGTTTGTGCTCTGTGTGGAGCTCATGCACTGACAGACTATTCCTATAGAATATTTCTCCAACTTTGTAAAGAGAAGCGTTGCAACAAGCAGGGTACCAGCTTTTGCCGTGCAGTGCAGTGCAGTATCGTCATAATGACAGATATAATTCTTCCTTAGCAGTGCTTGTGTGGGTTGTCTCATAAATACCCCTGTGGAGAAGATTGAACTAATTTCCCTTGTTAATCCAGTGATACAGTCAACAGGCCAATATACAGAGCAGCGTGATAGAGGGCATGCTGGGAGAAGGCTGTGACACTCTCTTTACACCACAACCACTCCACAGATGACTTACTAGCAGTGCCGGTCCTAGCACATTTGGTGCACTAGGCAGGGTTTACCTACACTGCCCCCCCCCCCCCCAATGGTCAACCACAACATGGACATATGATGTGCCGCAGTTGGCGCCCTCTGCTGGTAATGCATTTGAAACTCAAGGACAGCGGGAGGGTTAATTTATATGGATGCACTTGGGAAATTGCCGACCCCCTCTTCATGCCGCCCTAGGCGGCTGCTTATGTCGCCTATAGGAAGGACCGGCACTGCCTACTAGTCGTACATGGAAATACTGAGGAACTGTTCTTTTATTTAACTGTCTTATTACCTGTCTGTCATGTATATGTATATCTCTACAAAGCTTCTGACTGGATGAGAAAATAGATTTTTGTCTTGTAGTGTTGTGGGTCTCATGTGTAACTTCTGGATATAATCATCTCTGTCACCAGAAAAACCAACACAGAGGTTGTCACATACACTATGAATGTGGTAAATGTTGTTAGAATTGAACATGCAGAGTTAGACATGGCCCATTTTGGCGGATGTTTGCTTGATGAAATATAGTGTCTGAGACTGCAGCATGCCACAACACCCTCTATGGGTCTGTGGAATCTTGATAGGGGATTCATTTCCGTTGCAATCAATTTGGTTAAAATGACCAGATAAACCCGACAGTCCAGTGAAAAGTCACCACAGCACCTCCAACACAAATCAAGTCTGTGAATTCAGGAGTGTGACTGAAAGCATGGAGAACCGTGGGAGAGCTTTAGCCCCCTCCGTATCAGACAGGAACTGGACATGAGTCATTGTGGTCACAAAACAGGGAAGACAGAGTTACAATCACAGTTTCTAAAAAAGAGTGTTGATTTTCACGTGATTCATTCAAACTGTTTTGGAACACAACCCACTATATTTTTGTTCCATTAAGAAAGGATGAGAGAGGATTACGAAATAAAGACTTGTTCACTGGTTCAGGTCGCGTACGTAAGTCCTGATAGTTGTTTGTTACCGTTTTTGCATTCAGTGAAAGCAAAACCTTGACCCTTATATTTGCTGACATTCTGTATATTAGTGGCTGGTTATTTTTACACACCCATCTGTTATTTGCTCTACTGTAGTTTTACTTTGCAGTGTCCTTGCTGTGCGTCTAGGGATCTGTTCTATATACCCGTGCTTACTGTGCCTCTATCCAGCTCCACTTGTCTAACATTGAGGTTCCTTCGATGAGTCCAAAAAGTCATGAGGTGATATTTCCTTGCAGGGAACCTTGAGAAAGCCCTAGTAGGCTACTTTTGAATAGTTGGTTGGTGTGTTTCTATCACTCTCAGGAGTGAGGCAAGGCACACTTACTGATTGTACTTTACCTTGTATGGTAGATTTGCCTGAGGGCATGTGAAGGAGTGGCAACAACTAAATCGGGATGTTATGTCCCAGATACACAAGACCTAGATTCTGAAGTCAAGCAGGGACGTTGCCTCCATTTGGTGTTGATCTGGACAAACACCAAAAACTGTCATCGATAACATAAATTATTACATTGAAGATTATACACTGTCAATCTTATAGCCTATTCTCATGTGAAAACGTCATAAATTCCATCACCCGACAACAGTGGAATACATGCTTATTATGTAGCCTATCATACTAAATATTAAAGATATCTCCAATCTGTCCTCAAGGCCAATGTTGTATGAGAAGTAGGAAAAGTACTTGCCCAGACTATATTACAATATGAAAGATAAGGAAAAATTTAACTGTAATAAAGAATAAGGACACAGTTTGCAGAGACAAGGTGTCTAACCCTCCGTATGATTCCAATAGATTTGTTTATTTTTATACTAACACAGTCAATATGTTTACTCTTATTATTACTTAATGTTTACTTATTATTGTCAAGTGCAGAGATAACCTTATCAACAAGGTAAAGTAAAGCCATATATATGTTGAATGATTTTTACAGAAACCATACTGGTGCTTGTAAAGAATTGAATTAGACTCTATATGAAACATAATCCTTTTTTGTAGGATTTTTTCTAGTATTTTTGAAAAACAAGGCAATATAGATATGGGTCTATAGTTGTTGAAACAACATGAGTTTTCAGCTTTAAACAAAGAAATAACTTTGGAACTTTTTTAATCTTCTGGCACAACACCTGTTTTCAAAGACAAGGTGAAGATGTGAACAAGTGGCTGCAGTATTGACTGTTTCACCTGTTTGACAAGAAATGCAGAAATCTTGTCATGGCCAGCCGAAGATGTTTTGAGATAATCAATTATATCACTTATTTCTTGAATATCTGGGGGTGTAAAGTGAGAGATAATGGGGACATTTGTTGGAATAAAATCCACTGGATTCCCATGACAAGCTGGAATATTGTCAGCTAAATCCTGACCAACGTTTACGAAGAATTCATAAAAGAAAATTGCGATATCAAACGGTTTGTCAAGAGAATTGTCACCATCCAAAAAGACTGAAGGAAGTTCATTGGTAGTCTTTTCTCTTTGCAGCACCTGATTTATTACTTTCCACTTATTTTTTATATAATTTGAACACTTCAGAAATGTTTCGCTGAAATATTTCTTTTTTGCAGATCTAATGGTATGGGTATAATTATTTCTACAGGATTTATATGCCCCGTGAGTAAGAGGAGTAGGAGTTTAATGATATTTTCTGTACAGCTTATTTTTTTTCTTCAGTAGCTTAAGTAAATATATTGTAAACCAGGGCTTACTAATTTGACAATTTTTCTTGGTGGAACTACACATTGGAAAACACTAATTGAAACTAAGGTTTATAACTTTCATAAACTTCTGATATGCCAAATCAACGTTATTTTCCACATAAGTTTTCCCATGAAATACTGGTAAGAATATCTTTACATTTAGAAATATTTGATTTGCTCATAATTCTTTTCTGCATCATTTTCTTAGTATGTTTAGCTCTCTTAATCTAGATTACAGAGTAGTGAAAAATGGGAAAATGATCAGACAAGTTGGAATACAAGACTTGGTTCCTTCACTCAGAGAATTGGTTAAGAGGTTATCAATCAAAGTCACTGAATTTTCTGTAACTCGTGTTGCTTTATGAATAAGAGGGAAAAAGTAACTAGAATGAAGAATATTAAGAAAATCTCCCGTAGGAGTATGTCGATTCTTTTAAAGTTTTATATTAAAATCGCCTAAAATGTAACAAAGTTTATCCTCATTGTCTATCAAGTCAAGAGAACAGCGCAGGCTGTCATTGAAAACTTTGATTACAGAGTCAGGTGGGCGATAAATAGCACCAACAATAACATTCTTTCCACCAGAGAGCTCCAAAAAAACAGATTCCACCTCATCCCTCTCTGACTTCAAAGTGAGATCATCCCTAATTTTGAAATCATAGTCACTATGAATAAACAGAGATACTCCACCTCCAGGTCTATTACCTCTCACATGATGAACTGAGTTGTATTTTGGTATTTTAAAGAAGTCTCTTGAGTCCTCAGTCAGCTATGTTTCTGACAGGGCAATAACTGAAAAATTGTGCTTCAGTAAGGATAAATAATGAATTAATTTGTCAGAATTGCTAGGCAGACTTCTTGTATTCAGATGAAAAGTAGAGAATGTATTCCACGGCAGAGAAACACATAAATCACCTACTTCTCTGCAAAAAATGTTGGTCCTCCAGAAACGTTTTGTTAGGATTGCCACAGGATCACAGTCACACATCTCAGCTGCTCCTTTGTTTCAGAAACGGCAGATTCTTACTATTTATGATATTAATATTTCTTTAACTTGAATTTTTCCGTATAAGATACTTTTAGGGGATGGAAATATTCCTGACCATTTCAAGACCTACTTCAAAGTCAATTCACAGATTTACTCATACTCCACTCATCAATCTTCACATCTTCATCCTCCTAAATTACTGACAAGCAGAGGTCAATTTTCTATAAGATTTAGGGGAACCAAATTATGGAATGATCACCTAACAAAAAAATGTTCCTCGATAAATTGTTTCAAAAAGTGCCTAAAATAAATTATAATTGCTGTTTTGTAAGAGTTTTATGTATTATTGTTAATTTCTTTCTTGTTTTTGCCGTTATAGTTGTTTCACTTAGCATTCCCATTGCTTAGGAAATACCACAGGGGTATAATCCAACATCCCTGAACAAACACAAGTCGAGCTTACTTTCACATGCACACACATGCACTCACACACACTCAACGCAATTATATTATTTTATTCAGTTGTCTATTTTATGCATATTTAATTTTTTGTTTGTAATTTTGTATAATATTTTAATATTATATAGGTGGAGGCTTCAAATAAGCCCAGTTGGCTTTTTGCCTCTTCCTGCACAGTGATATTCATTTATCTCTATTATGTTTGTTTATTTTGTAATTGTATTGCTTGAATTGTGAAAAAAAAAGAAAAGATACCAAGCCCTAATGTAACTCTCCATGGTGCTGAACTAATTTTAAATAGACTCACTTCAGTTCTCCGAAGACATTAACAATCCCTCAACATCACAGAGTTCAGATCGGCCTTGCGAGGCATATGGGATAAGTATTTCTCACAGAGATGTTCCGAGGTGAAGTCGTGATTTGCAATCTAAAACCGTGCACAGCCCTCAGTGGTCAGACTCGTGATGCAGTGATTATTCATTCATAAAGCCGGTGTGTTAAAGCAGATTACGCCGAGGAATGTGCCGGTGTTTGTGTTGGACAACAGCTGGTCTTCGAGGTATGGCCAAAACGAAAATTGCTATGGCAAGAACTCACGGAAAACCCTGAGAAAGGCTTGAGGGGGCTACAAAACAACCAATAGGCAACCTCCCTTCTACAAAGGAATTAAAATCTCGTTTAATAATTGTATAGTAATATTTCTTCCCAAAATGGAGTAATTCAAATATGTGGATATTGTCTTGGACTTTAGGTGTCTCTCACTTTAGGTGTCCCCACCTAAAGTGAGAGAATAGATAAATGGTTCCCTCTAGTGTCTACATTTTGTGTAGAAGATGTGTAGGCAGAGACACCTAGTGGGGGATGCGGGGATTGAAAATAAAATAGGCGCACTTTTGAGTAACTGTCCTGTAGTTAAATGTACCTACTACAAATGGAATAGTGCCGTCTAGCATGTGTATTGACAAGGAGAGCCTAACCTGTCACCTGTGTCATGCGCGCAGATGGCACTGGGGACGGGGGGGACATGTCCCCCCCAGATTCCTAGTGACCCCGATCCGTCCCCACCACTCTCGCTACGTAAGGCGACAAGCATCAGTTAATAACTGCACAGCTGATTAGGCGATGTTAGCGTTGTTAGCGTGTATTAGCGTGTGTAACGTTGGCCACAAAAAAGTACTAGGCCTACAAAACAAAAAATAAATAAAAAGTGTATTATGCTTATTTAAAGTATTTTTGGAGCCGGCGTATTTACTGAAGCTGCAATAAACATTGCATATATATACATACACATATATTATACAAAATAACTAATTGAGTTGGAATCATTTGCTGACAGCTTGGTCCCCCCCAGTTCAAAAATTCCATCTGCACCCCTGACCTGTGTTGTCGACATATGTCTATGGCATAGAGTTAATATAACTAGAGTAAGCTACTTTTGTCTTCCAATATGGCGTCCCCATTCATTTCTATGAAAAGTGCTCAGTGGCGCAGTGAGGCAAGCGAGAGCGCGATACGGACGCGGCCATCTTTCCACTTCCGTGTCTTCCGGTCTAGCTTTAAACAGTGGCTCTTTTTCCCCCTAGCTCCGAGACCTCGTGCACGCTTGCAACTAGCTGTACACGTCATACTTTGCGACAACCAGTCGCGAGCATAGATTTATATGGTTACGAGCGTGTGAGCTAAGGCATTGCAGTTGCAGAATCTATGGGCAGAATGGGGTACAAGTCCGATAAGAATCAGACACATGATGCAAACTTAACGGAAATGTATTCTGTCACTGTATAGTATTCCTTTCACTTGTTTTTTAGAAATAGGCTATAGGGCTAAATATAGGGCTATTCTAGATGGAACTCATCACATATGTTGCTTTTTTTCTTCGTGTAGTATGATTTCCAACGCATTGTATCGGATGAAATAAACTGTTAACATGAACAGCTCCGTCGTTGTTCTCGCCAGGCAAAGAAAGCTTAATAGTTATTTTGGTAACCGAAATCTTCCATAATGCAGACTTACCATAGCTTACTGTCAACTTTATATTCAAACGAAATGCCACGAAATTCACACTGCCTTCAATTTCACATCAGTGTCGAAATGTGACCTGTGTTTTATATGTTCAACCTAGAAAACCAAACGTCTATTAATGGATATAACGTGATCTAACAAGACGTGTTAATAATGTAATAAATAAAAGCTCGAGAAGTGTGTCTAAAATATACTTTATTGAACATTTGCCTTTGAAAGGGGCATATTCATAGAACCATATAGGCTACAAGACGTTTCCATCAGATATAAGTGGGGGTGAAACATAGTCACTGAGGACCTTCATATTGTCCCACAAAAGCAGTCTGGCTTGATGACACGATCAAAAAAAGAATAATGGGTGTGTTTAACAAAAGCTTCTGAAGGCAAGACTAATATTATTTAAATATATATAATTTCCTATTGTGGTTAACAGTTAAAGTATTAATCTTCGTCTTTGCTCCAGATAGACATGTCAACAATCTATGCTCGCGCTTAACATCATATATTTGCCATCATGTCATGAACGTTTTTACGAAAAATCAAATCTGTTTTAAAATAACGGGAATAAACCTATATTAACAACATTTCATGTATGTGTGACAACGATGTGCTAAACTTGCTACAACAAGGCAGGCAACTCAAGCCATTTCTCCCTGTGCTCATTCAATATAAGTCTATGGCTCATTCAGCTCAATGTAAATCGGCTATCGGCCAATGTGAACTTTTGTGCTCGTGCCCTGTTAGTATCCGCGAGCACATTTGCAGGCAACTTTTATTGACGTAGGCAAATAAATGGGGTGCTAGTTTACCCATTTCGGATTGGTTTCAAACTTAGCAAAAATCAGGAACAATTCTTCTATGAAAAAGCTAGTAGTATGAGCCAGGTTCGAGAATCGAACAAAAATTATTGGGGGAGATAGTTTTGTAAATGTTGACTGGAGTTAATAGAATAAAAACGACCGGACAGAAAGGCAACTTAAAAAAAATCTAACACCCTGCAGTGTATCTTTTTTTTGCCCCCCCCTTTCGAATTCAGAATTCAAATTACTAGACAAAAAAATATATCCTGAGAAAAGTGGATTTTGAGGGGTATAGCTCCATAGACCTCCATTCATTCTGCACTCGCTCGTTAGTGCCCTCATATGGAACCAGAGTGGAACTGCAACTAGTTCAGAACCCGGAAGTTTCCCGAGAGTGACAGTTCTCCCTATATTAGACATTCTCTGCATGCTACTCCCTTGCTGCAGTTCATTGCGTTTCCGTGTTTAGCCACTAGCTCGGTTTTGCCTGTCAGAGGAGCTCACGGAAACGATTGAGTCCGACTAAAAAACGTCAATACTACAATGTCAGTGGTTCAAAATTAATATCGTAGAAGACTCAATCAATGTTTATTTGCGATCAGCGGGGTGCTTTTGTTTTATGAAATGGAGAGTGCAGTGACAACACCCTGTAACGTGAGATCAACAGAGCAATATATTAACTGTCTTTAACGAGCACTCTATAAATTGATGGTGGCTCCGTTGATAATTTTTTTCAGTTTCATACTCGTATATATTGTGGGAAAATGAAGAAGTTTAATATTAGAAAGGTCTTGGACGGCTTGACGGCAGCTTCCTCCTCCTCTGCATCTACACAATCGGGAAACAAGGAAAACGATGCAATTCCAGAATCCCTACAATCAGAACATTTTCAGCTGTGCAAGGTAGGAATTTAGATAGCAATGCTACTGCCAACAGTATTGACTGATGACAGTATGAGCGTATTATGCAGTTCCCTTATTCAAATGAATAGCGCAAACTAAAAATAACTGTAGCATAAATGCCATGGCCAGCACCGAAATGGAAATTGTACTTCATTAGCAAGCTATTGCTGTGAGGGTAGCCTTTAAGCTAGTTAGCATGCTGGCTAGCTAGCTGTCAAATCCTCCACAGAGCACTGTCAGCTGACTCTGCTCCCCCCATGCATTGCTTAGCATGTAGGCAAACCATGGCTTTTCTAAACAGCTACAGCACACACTGTTGTTTGCAATGAATTTAACTTATGCTTCGGGCGAGGTGAGCCAGCTTCACATGCAAGCGTGTGAATTAGCAAGTTAGCTGCAAGCATATTATGAAGATCAGTCATTTATCTGCTGAGTGTAGGCCTGCTTGTTGTCTCTAATCGTCCAGTTTATGACATTGTCACGTGCTTCATACTATTTCAGTCAACAAACAGGCTATTTGCTTTATTCCACTTTGGTAGTTATTCGGCCCACTGTCAGACAGTATTGAACTGTCCAATGTTCACAGCCTGAGCAACATGCACAGAAACTGTATTCAGCCCCCACTCAAGGCCGGCCCGACCCAATAAACAAATTAAATATATGGTTAGGGCCCCGCGATTGCCCCCCCCCCCCCCCCCCCCCCCCCACCTCACAAAAAAAAACATTTGTAAAACAAAATGTTTTTGCCAATCAATGGGCCCCATACACTACTTTTTGTTTAGGGCCCCCTAAACCCTAGAGCCCCACTGTACTTTAGCTCACCTTTCAGTTACTATTGACCGATATAGCATTAACAACGGTGTGCTTTCTGATATAGACTGTGCGTCATGGCTTCCCTCATCAACCGTCCTCCATGGCGTTTGACCCTGTGCAGAAGATACTGGCCATCGGGACGCAGAGTGGAGCTTTGAGGCTGTATCTTTTTACAAACGACAATTGAAACAAAGATTTGCATTTTTTGAACAGTAGATTGGTCAAAATGTTTATACTTCTCATGTCATGCCAACCACATCTCTTCCTACTGCTACTACTGTATTGTACATTGTATTTACACTGTAGATAGACGCATCTGATATACCTCACATTTAGGAAGCACTATACTTGGTAATGGCTGTGGAGTGGAGATATTGGCTGATATGGGATGGTATTTGCAGCCCCTACATAATATTTTCCAATTCTGCTCCAGGCAAGCTCATTCAAACAAGAAGTATTTCAAATACTGTTCGCCTGAGGCTAGATGGTTAGATGGTATTGTGCCATGTTTTTCGAAGCATTGCTGTGTTATTCCAGGAGAAACCTGGCTCATTAATGTAATCTCCACTGTGGCATAAAACGCTCAGCTGCCATATGTGGAACTGAGTTGAATGAGTTCTACTCACTCCTCTGTATAAATACCACCCATCTCACCATCGAACTGCTTGCTTTTCAGTGGCGTAGCTGGCTGTGTTCATGAAAGGTGGTCATTGCGTGAGTGAGTCAGAGGACCTGAGATCCGGCAGTGGGCAAGGGAGGGAAGTGACACGATGACATCCATGCCTTGTGCTTCTGAGTAGCCAACCTAATCCACCGTGCGGCCTAGTGTTTGCCAGGATGCCGTCTTGTGTGTGCTGTCAACATCACTGGTGCTGCTGTGCTCGTCTTGTAGACAGAGGGAAACCCACCGTGTTTCTTTGCCCTTTTGCAGGCCCCATGGGGAATCCCTGCTCGGTTTTGGAGAGTCAGGGCTAGCTCAGATACCTTACCGTGTTCAGGAAGACTATTGTTATTTCCTGCTTGAGGATGTTTGATGTATTTCTTAATCTATATTGCACAGTTCGGCCCCAGCCCTTACCCAACATGCATAGCCATCTGCATTATGGTGAGAATGATCTTGGACTGTTGAGTTAGGATAGGCCGACCACAGTGTTGTCTGTGGCTGGTCCAGACAGCTAGGTGTGCATAGGTCTCCTCCCCCAAAATACACGTTGTCCTAACGTGGGGGGTGGGGGGGTGGGAGGTGATGGGAGGTGATGGGATTACTGTCATCAAGGCAATTGGCCCATTTATCAAAAGACAGACCGTATCAATCCATCTCATGTACAGAAACAACTCTTAGCCAAGACATGCTTTATTCGATAAAGGAAACATCAGTAGAAGGAAAGGTTGTGCAACGTAGTGTGGGAGACCGCATTACCAAACAAGGAAGTGTTTTGTGTTTTCTGTTGCAGATCCTTTCTTGGTATTAGGTTGATATTGTAGATAGTGCACTGTCATGGCAGCAAGAGTGTGTCTGTATGTGACCTCACTTCTTGTGACATATTGAAAAAGTACATTCAATTTGGCTCATGAGCACACATGATAAATGTTTTTTCCCTCACTGCTTTTGTGCGCCATCTAAAATTGAACTCTTTCAGTTCCAGTTGGGGAATGTCTGCTGTGAATGAACGCATGACAGATGAGTGAATGAGTGACCACAGCACAGTTGGTGGAGGTGGAATTCCACTTACAGCTTGGTCAATGCAAATCAATAGCACTTCTTGATCTAACCAGTTTGTAGGGTCAACTCTTGTTTGTGAGGGAGCTAAGAAGGATAAGGGACCCTGGATATGAGGACCAATATAGAAATCCCACCTTGTAGGAGGGCTGAAGGAACCCAGGGGTGAAAGGTTGTCTGGAGAGGGCAGGTAGAGGAACATCATGCTGTAGCTGAACCAGGCTGGTGCTGGGCTTTTATCCCATTCCCTTTTTTTATGCCTGGCGCCAAGGAGATGCCCACTGTGGTGCCTCCGTTAATGGCTTTCTGCTGTAACCCCACCTTAGTTTGTTTAAGGCATGGAGGGATTGTTTGATTACAGCTTTGTTAATCTTGTTCAGACATATCTCATTTCAGCGTCTCAGCTCTCGTTGACACTGTCGCAAATGCTGCAGTTTCTGACAAGCAGAGCCTGTCTGATGACTGTTGGTGGCCCGCGCTTGATGATTGATTAAAGATGTTAAATTAGCAGAACAAAGCGATTACACCTGTCATATCGCTAGAGCCATGTTGGTCTACTGTCCCTACAGGCTTGGCAGTTCCTGTAGCATTGGTTAGGTTCTGGGTCAACATCTGAGCCTTGTTGTTTGTATTGTTTTCTTGTTTGGTCTACTAAACTGTTGTTGATGAAGAGCATGTTTGTGTGTTCCCTGTAAGCACTACTCAGGCACCTGTATTCACTTTCCTCATACCAACCTGGAGTGTGCTAGCAGGTTAGGTCTAGTATATCCATATTCTACTCTTTTTTTTATCTCTCTCTACCTCTCTCTCTCTCCACTCTTTCAGCACCTCAGTCCCCGGTCTCCCTGCCACCCTCTGTTTGGGGCTGGTATATCAGATGTCACACGACAAAAGGGTAACAATAGGAAATGAAGACTTTTGAACCAGTTTTACCACTTATGCCAGTTCCTCAGACATGCTCCACTGATCCTACAGTACCTGACACCTACAAATATTTACACATTTCCTTAAAGTATGCTTGTAAAGTAGTATTTTTCTATGGCTATATAAGGAATGCCTGTAATGTCTAACCAATTCACCATAGACAGATCCTCCTTTTATCAGTCACAGTTCAGGAGTGGTTCAAAGTGGGTGGTTTTCCAGGGGCACATGACTGTACATGACTGACCTTGTGGTCACTGTCTTGAGAACTAAGATCCTGTGATCTGAATAGTCAAATGGAGAACTGAGATCATGCTGCCCTCCGCACTGAATGTAATAAATACGTCTGTCAGAGCCTTCAGGTTTTTATTTATAGTGTAACTTTATTTATTCATTCTTGTATTTAGGAGGCATGTTTGTGCCAACTCTCATAAGGCAGACTGCCTAAATAGGACTGGTTCTGACTGCTGTTTAAAATAATTTGATTAGGGAAGCCCATCGCTTCACACTCTGCTCCTCTGTGTTTTTACTCGAGGAGACGAGATCATACAGCATCACAGCAGAGGGGAATGTCAAAGAGTTCACACTGAAATCATTTTTAGTGGGTCCCATTAAGACCACGTTGCTCCATATTACAACATTTAGTGTACAGTACGATAGTGGCTGACAGTTTGTTGTGTTCCTTGATGGAGCCTGGCTGCAGCTTTGGGCGTGCTGGAGTGGAGTGTTACTGCCAGCACGAGAGCGGAGCGGCTGTCATCCAGCTCCAGTTCCTGGTCAACGAGGTGGGTCGCGCAGCTGGGCCTTCAGCCCAGAGCTCACACACATACACACAACCTGCCCTCCTTCTCAAAGTTGGAACACACACGCTACTTGACCCTCTATCACACACACACACAACCTGCCCTTCATCCCAAAGTCGTAAAACACAGCCATGCTGCCTGACGGTCTTACTACAACACACACAGACACACACACACAGTGTAGTGTGGGCCCACTAGCCTGTGTCCTAATCAGTGTTGTGTGAGACATGCTCTGTGTTAATGGACTGTTCATCCCAGCAAGCTGGTTTACATGGCCTCTGAGTGAACACATTGATCAAACAGTAATGTCATCTTGGGGATGGGAAATGTTTCGGTAATGACCTCTTGGTTTTGTGCTTCAGCTGCTCTGTCTCTAGCAGGTTGTAACTGCATAGAAGGGGAAAACAAGGGGTTTCATACTGCTAGTAAACGCTGTTTTGGTTTTGCACTTCTCCACAGGGGGCGCTGGTGAGTGCCTTAACTGATGACAGCATACACTTGTGGAACCTGAGGCAAAAGCAACCGGCTATCCTGCACACGCTCAAATTCAGCAAAGAGAGGTAATTTGAGTTTGACACTCTTCAACACAGCATAGGAGATCAGGAATTGCGCAACCAGGTTTTACCCAGGACGAGCTTGTGGCTTTTGCATGGGACTATGCAAATAAACAACCTAGTGTTGTCTGGTTATAGAGTAGCACAGTGCTGCACTGTGTACACTTCTGACACTTGTTTGTTACGTGGGCTCGAGAGCATGGTGAGAGACATCCAGTATGTGTGCTCGAATGCATGCGTGAGATAAACGCATGTTACAGTTGAGAAGTCAGAATGGTCCAAGTCTAAGCTTCTGTTTGAACATAGGCATACTGCAGCTGGTTCGCTCTTTAAGATATCATAGAACCAGGTTCTCATACCTGGTAGGCTCATTACAGTTTTTCACAATTGCTAAAACACTAAACCCCATTCTCTGAATCAAATGTTCAGTGGTCTAAACCCATTTGTCGAATCAAACACTCTTTTGGCAAAACTCTAAACACATTCTCATTGACTAAAAACATTTTGCAACATTTGTAAACACAACTACAACACAGTTGTAATCTGTAAAACACAATGACTCAAAATTGTTCACACTTGTTTTTAATGGTGGTTTGGGAAAATGTCAGTTTTCATCGTGGTGTCCGTATACAAGAATGGTTCAACATCAACCAGCAATTTTTACTGTAAATGTTTGCCTTCCACCATACAGCCCTTTTCTCAACCCAATTGAAGAGCTTTTCTCTGCGTGGCGGTGGACGGTCCCAAATCAAATTTACTGTATTTGTATATCCATTTTTACAAGCAATGTCACAGAGGGCTTCACATACGCCCATAGAACTGCCTCTCAGCCAACCTCAACCCTCAAGGAAGACAAGGAAAATCTCCTAGAAAAAACTCACTAGACGAGAAAAAATTTAAGAAACATTGGGAGGAGCAATTCAGTGAGGGATCCCCTCCTCCAGTCCATAGACGGTTGGTGAAAGAGAGGTGCAGAACACAGGCTAAACATAGTCATACATCAGGAAAGTGTCAATGGGTGTTGAAACACAGGTCTATGACCGAAACCCATATACCAGGGTAAATAGCCTATAGGCGTGTTTTCAAGGCTGGATCCAGCACACCAGAGGGTTTTGACCCTGTTTCTTTTGTTTTTGTTTTTTGACAGTACTAAATTGTGATGGTTACTGTAAGATACATTTTTTGCTAAATGCATTTACTGTATACATAAAAAAAAAAAATCTTTACATGTAACTATATGCCTTGGATACTGTGTTCTCCATTATTTTGTGTTGTGTCTAATGATTGCTCCATAGTGTTTATATAATGATTTGTTGTGTTTATGATCTGAAAGCATTGTTTGATTTTGAGCACAGGTTAAATGGTTTTGGGGTGAGTGTTTGATTTTGCCAGAAGAGTCAGAGGTTTTGGAAATTGAGTTTGAAGATTTGGTTTTGTGTTTACAATTTTGAGAAAATAGGTGACTGTTTCAAGAAATGTGTTTTACCAATTGTGAAAAGTCTTGGTTAGAGTGGTTGGATAAATTGCATAATCCAGCTAGCCTACAGTAATCCGGAATAATGCAATGAATTGCCGTCTTGTCGTGCAGGATCACCTTCTGCCATCTGCCCTTCCAGAGCAAGTGGCTGTACGTTGGGACGGAGCGAGGGAACATCCACATCGTCAACGTGGAGTCCTTCACCCTGTCAGGCTACGTCATCATGTGGAACAAAGCCATCGAACTGTGAGGCTTGTTCACGTAGAGCTGTAATTGGGTGCCCTGTGTGGACAGAACAATGCAGGATGTTTTTACTTCTTTAGTTCAACCGTTTCTTCCTTCTTCTCTGTGTTACAAAAACAAGGAAGAACATTCAATGGTACATTCAATTGAGCAGTGGAGCAGGCTTGGAAATCGCCACAACACTTTCTTCAAAGTTTCTTTCTTCAACTTCTCTCTCTCTCTATCTCTGTCTCTGTCTGTCCTACCAATTCTTCTGTCACTCCAACCTCTCTCCATCCGCAAATTATTTTTCTACAAATCTCTCTTCATCCTCTCCAACCTCTCTCTCCTACCCCCTCTCTCTTTTTTATTACCTCTATCTTTCTCTCATTGTCTCTCTCTTTCTCCACCCCCCAGGTCCACTAAGACCCACCCAGGGCCTGTGGTCCACATCAGTGACAACCCCATGGATGAGGGGAAGGTACAGAATCCTCACAGCACGTTTCCCAGGCACTGACCAGAGCCCTCTGACCATCAGAGGTGTTTTATGACAAAACTCCACCACTGTTTTGTTTTTATTCCCCTCTTTTCTTCAGCTCCTGATTGGCTATGAGTGTGGGATTGTGGTTCTGTGGGACTTGAAGTGCAAGAAAGCTGACTGCCGCTACAACTACGATGAGGTAATTCGTCCCTGAACACCTTCCTCAGAGTTCATTTGGTCATTCTGTGTGCCGGTACTGGAATAGGAAAACAGTACCATCAATTAATTTAATTAAGTTAATACCGTATGTCTGTATTTTATGGTCTGTATTTATGGTAATACAGTACACTATGTTGTTATTATTGGGTGGGTGTTTCCTGTAGTAATACTAGTGTGAATACACAGCATATGTGGCCTGGTACTGTAATAGTAATACAGTATTACCAGTATTATTATATAGCTATTATATAGTAAGACAGTATTACACAGTTATTATATTGTATAATATAGTTATTAGCTAGTAAGACAGTAATATATAGTTATTATATTGCATTATATATTTAAATAGTAAGACAGTAATAGTTATATGACTGTGTGTCTTGCAGGCCATCCACTCTGTGGCCTGGCACCATGAGGGGAAGCAGTTCATCTGCAGCCACTCTGATGGAACTCTGACCACATGGAACGTGCGCGCCCCCGCCAAGCCTGTACAGACCATCACACCGCATGGTAGGGCTCCTCTGGTCACACACACACATGCAGGTATACACATACGCAGGCACACACACGTACTGTGTGCACTCATGGACCGACACATACACATTTGCAGATGAAGACACAGAAACAGCCATACAGACAGACACACACATGCAAATACAGACACAGACAAAGAGACAGGCTTTGGGCCACTGTCTTGGTGCGTTTCCTTCAGTTCCAGACATCGAAAGCAGACTGGTGTAGATGGTCACATGTCCTGTCTGCTGCCCTGTCCCAGGTAAACAGTCCAAAGATGGGAAGAAGCCAGAGCCATGCAAGCCCATCCTGAAAGTGGAGTACAAAACAACAAGAGCTGGGTAGGTTTCACCGGCACGTAACCCTAGTCCCATTCTGGTAGACTATCCTAGTTATAGTCGTAGTGCATTTCCTGTAGGCTCAATCATCCAAGGTCTATATCCATGCCCCCTCCCCTGTAGAGTGTGTGACTCTGCTTGGTGCTGTTCAGGGATCCGTTCATGGTGCTGTCCGGGGGGCTGTCCTACGACACGCTGGGGAGGAGGTCCTGTCTGACGGTGATGCACGGCAAGAGCACCACTGTCCTGGAAATGGACTACCCCATCGTGGACTTCCTGACGCTGTGTGAAACTCCTTACCCCAACGGTACGCTTCCGCACTAACCTGGCAACCCCTTGTGATGTTGTTGTGGCATAGCTGCTGTCTTCCGAAGACGTGGATGGATATCAAAGCTGGACTGAAGTAGATTTTTTTTTTTCTCTCCGATGTTGTCATTTTGTGTAATTGAATGTGGTGTCATCGCTTCAACAGATTTCCAAGAGCCTTATGCAGTCGTGGTTCTACTTGAAAAGGACTTGGTTGTGATCGACCTCGGACAAATAGGGTGATTACCAGCTTTTGAGTCACCCCATGACATGGTTTCCATGACAAAACCGACTTTGAATTATGAACTACGTTGAATGATTTCACCTCCATTTGCTCAGTCATCACAGTGCTGGCTACATGTTGTTGATGTAGGTATCCCATCTTTGAGAACCCCTACCCACTGAGCATCCACGAGTCTCCTGTGACCTGCTGCGAGTACTTCGCTGACTGTCCTGCCTGAGCTCATACCTGCTCTGTACTCTGTGGGCTGCCGCCAGAAGAGACAAGGATGCAGCAAGAAGGTACTAGAAAACACTCAACTGGTGGATTTGATATGTTGTTTTTACCGACTGACTGAGCGATTAACTGTTTTATAGTATTTTGGAAGAAAAAGGAAGAATGGAGAAGCCATGTTTTAACTGTCTCATACTTGTGTGGTTCTTTGTAGGAGTGGCCTATAAGTGGTGGCAACTGGGGCCAGGGCACACACAGCTACCCAGAGATCCTGGTCACAGGGTGAGTGGTTCACTCAGACACAGTGGCCCAGCGTCACCATGCACGTGTGTTACGCACATTTTCACTGAGTTTTTCATTCTTCCTCTGCTCACAAACAGACATGCGGACGGCTCAGTCAAGTTCTGGGATGCTTCCGTGTGTAAGTATGCTGCACTGGAGCTGTAATGTCAGGCTGGGGGTTGGCTCAGGGTTGGCTTTAAGACCGGATGTACCTTCATGCAGAGGTGTAGTTGTGTGTATACCCAGGTATACACTGTATATCCTCCTCCAAATTGTGAGAAACATCAGTCTACTTAGAGCTAGCCAGCAACCCTTGTTTAGATAATGTTACTTCCCAGTGGTTTATTGTGTGCAAATTGATTTTTCATAGAGCAATGATCTTCACAGCGTCCTGTCATGAGTGGTATCATGAGCACACTCTTGCGCTTCTGTTTTTAAACCAGACTTGGCTGTTCATTCCTCATTTATGCATTGGGGTATTCCTCTCTTCTATAGTTATAGTAATATAACATTATATCTAGCACAATTGATATATATATAATTCCATGTTCTCTCCTGATGTCTCTTCTCCTAGTAATGCTTCAGGTCCTGTACAAGCTGAAGACAGCCAAGGTGTTTGAGCGGGCTCGTGGCAAGGAGGAGAAGCCGAGCACAGATATCGTGGATGAGGACCCGTTTGCCATCCAGACCATATCGTGGTGCCCAGAGAGCAGGATCTTCTGTGTGGCGGGAGTCTCCGCCCACGTAATCATCTACAGGTTCAGCAAACAGGAAGTCACCACAGAAGTGATTCAGGTAACTTCCATGTTATTTCATCACCTAGTTCCACAAGGTTTTAAATGTGGGTTATTCACTATGTGTCTGTGAGTATTTGTTGTCTATGGATGTGAATTTCTAATTGGTTTTAACAGTTTTGGGTTGTTTTTGCCTTTGATGATGTCTGTATTGTTTGTGTTTGCTTTTGATAAAGTTTGTGCTGTTTTCATCCTTGATAAAGTTTGTGTTGTTTTGAACCTTGATGAAGTTTGTGTTGCTTCACGGTGCATTTTTTCTCCTCAGCTCCTGGAGGTGCGTCTGCAGTGTGAGCTGAATGATGTGGGCTTTCCAGACGGGGCAGTGGAGCAGACTCCCACCCTGCCCACCCCAGGGACTACCTCCTCCAGTCCCCAGGAGAGCGAGCCCACCCCCCCGACCTCCACAGGCAGCAACTCCTCTGACGGGCCCAGGGACAATGTGCCATGTCTCAAGTATGTCCCCTATGCTGTGCTGTCGTCAGCAGGACTTTGTTATTGAAGGGATGCATTGTTAGATTCTGAGGCAGGTTGGACGGCCTAAAACCTCATAAATAATATGCTGTAATACTCATAAATAATATGCTGTAATAGAGGTTTGTAATAACATAGTACACCACAATAATATATATATATATATCAATAACAATTTATAATAATGTAATAATATGGACCATGCTTGTCTGCATGTGGTCTCACCCTTGTGTGTGTTTATCGGTCTTATGTTTGTGTGTGTGTGTGTGTGTGTGTGTGTCTGCGTATGTCCTCTCCTTTTACAGGGTGCGGAGTGCCCCTCTGAATCAGTCTCCGGGGTACCAGGTGGAGCTGGTGGTGCAGCTGCTGTGGGTCAGTGGAGAGCCACCCCAGCCAATCACCAGCCTGGCGGTCAACTCCGCCTACGGCCTGTGAGTCTCTCACTCATCACCACTGTCACCTCCATCCCTTTACTCGTCACCACGGCAACCTTGTACTTTGAATTTGTCCTTGGCTCATTCTCTGTAAAACTCACAGATATTCAGAATTAGCATCACAGTTAGCTTCATGTTGAGGAATCCTGTCTGAGCTTCGTGTCCCTGACTTGCGTTACAGAGTGGTGTTTGGCAACAGCAATGGTCTGGCCGTGGTGGACTACCTCCAGAAGACCCTGCTCCTCCATATGGGGACGCTGGAGCTGTACAGCCCCACAGAGCCCTACCTGAGGCAGCCTCACTCGCCACGCAAAACACAGCCCTCTGGAGGTCAGGAGTTCTCAGCATTCACTTACCCTCCTCAGCTGGCTCCTCCTCACCTGGCTGATCTACGGCTTTTAAAAAATCTCCAGGAGATTTTTGGAGATTGACCCCATTTTAGACTGTTTTGAAAATCTCAAAACAGTCTAAAACTGTTTTTGAAAAGAGTGAGATGATTTTAGTTTTTTAATTTTAGTTTTTTCCATTCATGTAGACTATTTATTTATGTATACTATTTCTATGAGCTTAAAAAATGTATCTGTTTGATCTCATGAAGTACCGTATTTTTCGGAAAATAAGCCGCATTTTCAATAAACCGCACCCCATCAGAATGGGAGCTTTGTGTTTGTAAATCGGAGTATAAACTAATTTAGTGGCAAAATCCATTGTTATGTCTACAAAATTATTTTATATATAGTATAAGTTTAGCCATCTTGCAAATCCTGAGGATAGCCTACCCAAGTTTAATTAGTCAATGTCGTTAGCGATGCTAGCTAACGTTAGTTTGCTAGCTGTATATAACATTTCACTGGGTCTTGCAGCTGTTTGATTTACTGAAATTATTATGAAATGTTATGTTCTACTAGCCATTTGCCTACTTTAGCAAGTCACTGTATTTCCAAGCCCTGATAGTGTAACTGAGACGACACAGTAAATAATTCCTCTTTCAAGTAATAAGCCCCCGTTCAAGTGTTCAGCATTAAATTATCTGCACGGTGTGTAAAGATCTTGGGACGAAGCCACTTTTTTTGTTATAAAACCGGGCTATAAACCGCTTCGAAATATAAGCCGTACAACCACAAGAAAACTGTAAAATCGGGACACAAGCCGCGGCTTTATTTCCAAAAAATACTGTAGTTATTGTAGTAACATTATGTCAATTGAAAATGTGATTTGAGGTCAGTGAGCAATAGAATATCAGGTCTCCCAGTAGTTTAGTGGGGCATCCTCCTGTGATCCCAACCACTGCCTGCTGTAGCATTATCTCCCTCTCTAGGGGGCAATAGAGGGCATATTACTGATCTGTTACACAGACATATACACACTTGCTACCACTCAACGCTGGTATAAGGCTGCTTAGCTACTGTTTGACTCCTCACCATAATCCCTGTTCAATAATCATGTTGTAGTGCAAAATAGGGATTAAATGAGGGTGTTGAGGGTTGTATTACTGCTAATGACACAACCATGTTAATCCTGTCTCGTCTTTTTTCATGCGCTTTTTTGGCACCCCACCTCTCATGTCTTCCTGTCTTGTTGTGTTGACATATCTCAGTCTAGCCACTTAGAGGTCTTAGACTTGGATTTACTACTCAGCACCAACTTTTTCTCTCAAAAATTAATAATGAAGGGGGAAAAAAACCTTCAGCTTCTGAATGAATATTGATGTTGTTTTGTTGATGTGCTGTTTTGTTGATGTGCTGAGAGTCAATCCAGTGTCGAGCTTCTTGAGTTTTTCTGCCTTTTCTTTACTGTTTTCTTATTATTTCCTACCATTTCTTTTCTCACTCATCTTTTTTTACCCGTCTCTCTCTGGTTTTGGTAAAGACATTCCACCTGTGACGTCTTGCATGTCCAGCCTGTCTAGCTTTTATACTGAGTCTGTGAAAAAACTTCGATCCTCTCACTTCCGTAAGTCACTTCATGTTGTTCTCAATCTCTCTTCCTTCTCTCTCAAGATTTATCTCTTCCTCTCTGTTGGTTTTATATCCATTCCTACCTGGTTCATTCAGACAACCTGTCCCTCCCTAACCTCTCAGTAGGAACGTAGCCTCACTAAACACAATGTGTGATACTGTCAATCAGGGAATTCACAGAACAGAGTGGATGTTCAACAGATACATTAGACTAATGGGTTGTTAGTCTAATGTATGGTGTTGTTAGCCAGTATCACTCAAGTGAAGTCTAAGTCAACAGTAAAGCTCAACTCTGTCTGTTTGCCCTGAAGGAGTGCTTAAATTCAACAAATGTTGCCTGTCTCTGGTTAAGCCTAGTTAATGACATGGATTAAGTAGAAGATTAAGAGGGTGTGAGAGCCAGCTCTGGCTGGAACCTGTGATGTTGTTTACATTGGAGATGTCCTCCTAACTTCGGTTTGCTCTCCTCAGCTGCGTGTGAAACCAACGAGGGAACCAACACCACAGAGGAACGCTGCAAGTCCCCAACATCAGGTAAATCTTCTAGTCTCTTCCCCCCCCAAAAAAGTCCTAAAGTCCTAAATGGAAACAAATAACATAGGGTTGTTTGTCAATCTTGATGCCTGGGAGTGTTTAAGCAGCGAAAGCAAAGAAAAGTGGAATGAAAACATTTACTAATAATTTAAGTGATGTTGTTGCCACGATAGGCCCCACTTCGCCCTACAACTCAGATGAAGAGCGCAAACAGCAAAGGTTTATGCAGAAGGGTATGGACATTCACAGCTGCATGTTTCCATAGCAGTCCAACACACCAAACGGCTGACGTACTTTTGCTTTGTCTCCTTGTTAAACGTATGTGCAGTGAAATCCAAAAGCAGGCGCTTTTCCAAGACGGTTGCCAATGACTTTGGTACTGTATGATCCAAATGTACCGTCTTCTCTCTCTCTCTATAAACGACCACACGCTGTCATCTAACCAAGCAACGCCTTAATCGCTGTCCGCATCTTACCGTAGCCAATGAAGGGGACATGCGCTGGGCTTGTAGATCATAGCTAATATGACCCATAGTTGGGAGAACACCGTTGATAGGAATGGCTACCTGTCAAGTGATACTGTCACGCTTGGTGTGATGCATGGTGTGAACAGTGGGCTCATGTTCACCCAGACAGATTTACTATGCTGGTTGGACCAGACATTGGAACAACTCTTATTGTCCTAATCGAAGATGAGAATAAGGTAGAAGACCAGGAAAACTTGAGGTTCCGGGTAAACACGTGTCAAACTGTGCACGCATTCAAAAGCATAGTCAATCTGCCTGTTCAACTCACAGTACTAATGTCTAACCTGTTCATTGCAAATGGGGAATCAGCTCTCGTTGATTTGAGGGATTTGGCGGTGTTTTCTCCTTCCTTGCAGGGCCTACTTGAAGTTTAGATGCCCAAATTAATTACTTTCATAATCCCCCCCCCCCCTTCTCCCTTCACTAATTTCACAAAATCAAAATTTCTCTCTTGTCCTGCCTCCTCTCTCTGTTGGACATTACAGGCCTTATGTGTGAGTGTGTGTAATACTGTGATTGTTAGACTTCTCTGTTCTCTCTCAGGGCATGTGGAGGTTACGGGGTGTATGTCTGTGTGGAGGTGGGGGGGTGAATCTCAAAGCCTCGGCTGTTCAGCACGATGTCTAACTACACAATATCATGCCTCTGTCCTGCTGTTCTAATCCAGCTGGTTGATCTTCATTTCAAAGCTTCCTCACGGTCCTAATGAGGCCTACTGTGATCAAAGAGTTCTTCTCTTAACCCGGCCGCGTCTTCTCTATGTCAGAGAGGGAATCAAAGTGTTTGATAAGTGTTCTGTGCTCTGCTCTTCCCCTCAGAGTAGTGTGGTAAAGAACTGTGTTGTCTGTTCTCTTGCAGCCAAGATGTCGCGGAAAATTAGCTCTCCTACCACGGAGCACAAACCAGAAATGGGTAAGCCTTGATTTTGCGTGGAGGGGTCTGTTTTCTTGCAGGTACCACATCTACCTCTTCACCAACCTAAACATGACTTTCTGTCTCAATGTCCTGAAGTGTCCGACTGTGTCAGAGCATGGTCACGAGGCTATGAGTAAAAACCGTGTCAGTGTGAATGTGAAAAAATGCAGTTCTGTTGTAATTTTGTGAGCTGAGACACACTGTCATGTCTGTGTTGCGGGGTGTGCAGCGGAGATAGTCCTACGACAGTGCTTCCACAAGCAGTCTGGTTCTGTGAAGGTAGCCAGGAAGCCAGGGACAGCACCCATGCTGGACGTCCAGAGAAGTCAATCATGTGACAGCTTCAGTGAGTGGACCTGCCGTGGTCTGACCTGGGCTGGAGCGGGGTAGAAGTAGCTAGTACTAACCCCACCCTTCTCTGCTGGGCCCTTCCCTGCAACTCCTTCTGGACGTTTGATCTCTCGCTTCTTCTTTGGTTTTGAGGAAGTGTTGTGTTTTTCTGTGTCAAAATTGCCCTCAGGATTGTCTTTCTTATTGAAAAGGTTTTTATTTCCCCCACTGTTGAATACAGGACGCTGTTTTGAGTTACATGAATTGTGTGTATTGTGGTGTTTTTCTGTCGTAAGACTGCCAGACTAAACTGTAGTTTCAGCAGTGAATAACCATAGTACAGTTGGGTGTTGTTTGACCTCATCACTTGGAAGGCTCTTCCTGGCCAACAAATTGGGTCGTAATGTAGGTGAATCAGGCTTGTCAAACATGTTTTTGTCAAAGTTCAGCAGGCCTTTCGGGTCCTCTAATAAACACTATAGCCTCTAAGTGATGATATACAATCATGGTACTTTCTAGAATGGTGTTCCTTTACCTCGAAAACACAATTTTACTCCTTAATCTCACAAGGCAACAAAGTGTGGATCTGTGTGGAGGCCTGTGCATCTCCACGAACATGCTCAGACCTCCCATCTCACTGGTGACAGCCCCCTTTCCTCTGCAAGTAGGATATTCTCCTTTCACTCTCTGTCTCACACTTCTCTCTCTGTTTGTCCCTGGCTGCCCACCACCCCGGGCCCCCCAGATACCAACAACGCCTTCGCCCGTTCGCGCAGCTCCAGTGTGACCAGTATAGACAGAGAGTCGCGGGAGGCCATCTCCTCTTTCCAGCTGTGTGACAGTTTCCCCAGGAAGACCGACCCTGCTTCCGCCCCGGGACCTAGCCTGTGGGTGGGCACCTCCCAGGGTGCCGTGCTGGCTGTGTCCCTCTCCATGCCCCCCGACGGAGACCAGAGGCTGCAGGAGCATGTGGGCGTCTCACCCTGTGGTAGGTAACATGGGTCGGGGGTGTAGTGATGACTAAAATGACTGTCATTTTTAGGGTTCCTATTGTTTTTGTTGGTATTCCTATAATTCGGATTTCTCCAGTAGGAAACCTATTGTAATTGGTAGTATTATGTTTGTACCATGGGAGTCAAAGGCATCCCCTAGACCAGTAATGGAAAAAGTTGTGAAATTTGGCATGTTGAAACTGCAGCGTATTAGTAACTAACATACCAAACATGGCCCAAGTGAGACAATAGGTGGCGCTACAGGCCACGCCCCAATTTGTCAGTTTTCAAAGTGATGCCATTTACAGCCCATAAGTCCCAAAATTCTGAAACTGAGTACATATGCCTTATTTCTCATGAGGAACAAAAAAGCCTCAAGAACCTATAACGGCCACCATTTCTGTACAATAAATATTTGTCCAAAACTACAAAAATCTTCTCATGAATCCGAGCTCAGATTGACTTGATTCAGGGTCCTACGGATGTAGTATGCATGTCTTTCAATTCGATATTTAGCTGAAAGGAATGTAATCCAATATGGTGGATTTATTAGCACATTGATGAATTTGTACCTGTTGCACAAACTCACTCCTCAGGTATGTAAGAGGCCACCCGTGTCAAAGAAGAGCTAGCTTTTTTTTGGCATAGTTGGTAGTGGTCGTGCTTGGCAAGTCAGAGGTTGTGCGTTCGAGCCCAGCGAGTAGCGAACAACACCTTGTTATGATGGTGGAGCGTGGCTACGGCTCTTACAGACCCGTCATGTGTCCATAAATAAGTGCCACATTGACCTAGGGACTTGATCTGTTCTGCACACAAGGAAGACACTACAAAATGTTACCATGTGTAAAGGCAACTTCATATCTCCAAAATCATTTCAAGGAAAATATACGTTTTTGCTAACCCAAAAATATTGCTTTACACATCCACTATTCATTAACCGATACTTCGATTCAATCACAAGTTCAGTGGAAGACTCATGACAATGTTTAGTACACAAATCTGAGAAATAGTTGAATGTAAGATGAAAAGTAGATTTATTGTGAATATTTGAAATGTGCATGGTTGGCTAATTGCTAGGGCCCCTTCCAAAGACTGTCTCCCTTGCTCCACAGTTTGCGTGCGCTCCAAATTCTCACTGACACATCATGGCCCCTGACACTCACGCAAGCTTGGAGCGACACACACACTTCCCAAACCTTGTTGCAAGGTTTCCCTGGCCAAGCCCCCATCCCCTCACTCCTTGGCTTGAAGCAAAGGCCCTGGTAGATCTTGGTGGTATTGCATTTCCGATTTGGTATACAATGGTAAAAAGTTGTCCAAATTCTGAAACATTGAAAGCATAGGCCATGACTAACTACCACACGACAAATGGCCCACCACTGCCCACAGGTGGCACTACAGGCCACGCCACAATTGTCAATTTTCAAAGCGATGGCATTTCCACCCCATGAATCTAAAATGTCTATACATGCCTTATTTCTCATGGTGAACAGAATAGCCTACTACCGGTCCGCTAATGGCCCATGTATGCCTACAGGTGGCGCTTTAAGCCATACCCAAAGTCTACGCCAGGATTTCCCCTGCCCCCTCATTACTCCAAAATGCCTTAAAATTGGCATACAAGCCTTATTCCTCATGAGGAACAAAAAAGTCTTATGGACCCATAACGTCAGACTTATGAATTTTTGTAGATAATATCATGCTACATCTAGTCAGCATATCGAATATTGTGCATCATGTATGTAAAAGTTGTATTTTGATAGATATTGTGAGACTGCTTTGGGCACTAAACCGCAGTTAGTGCGTAGTATCTGTAGCCCAAGGGTTTTGTAGTTCAAATGTTGATGACTGCTGCAGGGTGAAACTTGTTTTACTACTCTACCATGTAAATATTTGTTATACTTGCCACTTTGAGGAGGATCCCGCATCGCTGCTTGCAGCTATATATATTTCATTATAGAATGCTTCTAATGCAGCCTGCTTTGGCCATCCCATCACCTCCTTTCCCTCTCTACACTTTCATGACTGTAGATGTGAATCTTGCTTCACAAATAATATTTGTTGAGAAATTGATGTAGACAAATGTAGGCACCCATCTAGAACCTCCAAGTGATGGAATCCAGACACAAGCATTTCTGTCTTCCATCCCTCTCTCTTTGTGTTCCCTAGGGACCCTGGTGAGACTAAAAGGAGGGGTGCTGACCATGGCCTTTCTGGACACGTCAGGGGCCCTAATCCCCCGCCCCTGCGAGCTGTGGTTCGAGCCCAACGCCACTGACCAGGACAGGGAGCGTCCGAAGAGGCGCCCGCCTGCCTCGCCCCCGGCCTACTCTGAAGGCCAGTACGCCGTGGTGTGCTCTGAGAAGCAGGCCAAGGTAGTGTCGCTGCCCTCGCACACCTGCGTCCACAAGCACAACATCACAGAGGCCTCGTTCGTGCTGAGGGCCGAGGTGGTGCAGCTGGCCGGGGGACTCTGCATCGTGTGCTTCTGTGCCAACGGACACATCATGGCTCTGAGGTACCTAACCAGCACCACCCTGGGACTGGACTGGACTCTACTGTACTGGTCGATGCTGTACTGTACTCTACAAAGTAACAGTGTAGAAACTACAATGTCTAGAAAACTTGTTCTCCTCATTATGATTTGATTTATCTGACTCTCTCTCTCTCTCCCCTCTTTCCCTCCTCTCATTTTCTTTCTCCCCCCACACTCCGCCCGGCTCCTCTCTCCCCCTACCCCAGTCTGCCCAGTCTCAGGCCCCTACTGGATGTGAACTACCTGCCCCTGACGGACATGAGGATTGCCAGGACCTTCTGCTTCTCCAACCTGGGCCAGGCCCTCTACATGAACTCCTCCATGGAGATCCAGAGGATCACCTACAGCCAGGAGACCTGCGACAACCTGCAGGTTCGCCCCTCTCTCTGTCTCAAATGTGGCTCCCACACAGCTTTAGGATTAGTTTTTCAGTTAATAGTCAGTAGCCCAACTGGAGATGCAGTGACCATTGGTCTTCTTTCTGTTCTTCCTTTACAAACAGACCTAAACTGAAAAAAGGCAACAGAAAAAATGCAGCATTGATTAACTATATCAGCTATTTCATCTCTCAAACTCAAGTCAAGCTTTTCATCCATTGTGGCTCCCCATTTTTGTTGAAAAATGAAAAATTGCTCTTGCTCTCAAAAAGGTTGTCGACCCCTGATTTGGGTTTATTCCATTGTCGAATATTTCCAACTTGCCTGAAATGGAGGCTGTGAAAGTAATATTGACACAAAGCATTTGTGTGTTCTCCAGGAGATGCTGAGTGAATTGTTCACCCCTGTGGAGACGCCCGAAGCCCCAAACAGAGGTTTCTTCAAGGGCCTGTTTGGTGGAGGTGCTCAGTCCCTGGACAGAGAAGACCTCTGTGAGTACTCAAAGAAAAAAGATCTCCTTCCATCAAGTACAAATTTGTCATATAGAACAGAATTTTAACGGCCATGCCAAGGTAGTTGTTAGGAATTTGCTTCAGTGTGCTCGCAACAGACACAACCAATCATAACAAAGACACAACCAATCATAACAAAACTATACGTACTACATGCATATGCAAAATAGGTTACTGGCAATGAAATACTTGATTTCCAGACCTCTTCAACGGTGCAGACATAAGTTGAAGTGGAAATCAAGCACTTCATCATCAGTAACTCAGATAATGTTTTAGATCCTCCTTGAGACTCAAGGTATTTTATTTTGAAGGACACACTGTTGACACCTCTGTTGTTCGCTCTGCCTGTGCTAGTTGGAGAAACGACCGCAGGAAAGGCCTCCAGCTCCCTGGCACAGCACATCCCTGGCCCAGGGGGCATGGAGGGCATGAAGGGGGCGGCGTCAGGGGTGGTGGGGGACCTGGCGCGCGCCCGCATAGCGCTGGACGAGAGAGGGCAGAAACTGGGCGAGCTGGAGGAGAGGACAGCTGCCATGATGGCCAGCGCCGACTCCTTCTCCAAGCATGCTCACGGCGTAAGCACCTGGCTCTGTCGGCTGGTTGTGGCAATCACTCTCTCTTTCTCTTTCTCACTCACTTTCTTTCTCTCTCACTTTCTTTCTCTCTCACTTTGTCAGTCTCACTCTTCTGGGGCCTCATTTCTAAGTCATTTATATGTCATACTATATGGAGATTTATGTAGGAAAGTACAATTCTACATATGCAACTAATTTATAGACATGATGCATGCAACTTGAACGCATGTTTACAATCATAAATCTGAAGTAATCCTAAAATTGTTCGGCCGCGAATTAGTTTTGTGCTCTATGCCCCTTTAACACTTCAGATGAGACGTCAGTGGCAACTACCAATGCTCAAAACTAGAGTAACTGCTACTGGCTCAACACTGTGGAAGAGCTCTGGCAATAGCGTTTCCCCCCAAAAAAATTATTTTAGTTCTCAATATCCAAACTTGAAGAAAAGGTTTATGCAGTCTCACAAGATTCAGGGAATAACGTGCAGGGGCGCTCTGAACAAACATAATTGTGTTTTCTCGTCTGGCCAGATTGCATCACTAATTACCACAGCATTTGTTATCTTCTGAAAGTGCATATGCAGGGTTCAAAACTGTCATAGGAATGTGGGTTGTCTCACTCAAAGGTTGCTCATGCAAGTTTTTTGTGCACACGCACGGTGACACCTTATCTTTTTCTGTCTCTCTCTTGTTTCTGTCCCTCTTTCTTTCTCCTTGTTCATCTCTCTCCTCCGGTGTCTCTCTCCCCTCTCTGTCTCTTCCTCAGATTATGCTGAAGTACAAGGATAAGAAGTGGTACCAGCTCTGATGGCCAAGCGTCCGGAGAGAGATGGACAGATCCCGCTCAGATCCCTCTCTTCCTGTCCTCCTCTCCTCCTTTCCCCCCAGAGCGCAGTGCCACACCCTGTTTGACCTCTCATCACAATGCCCTGAGTATCCCACAGGCCGGGGGCGTGGAGGCTGTCTGGGACAGTCAGTTCTGGATGGTCAGTCCATGTCATGTGGGTGCTGACAGGCCTAATTTCCATCCTGTTGAGAGTCAGAGGAGACAGAAAGAGAGAGAGAGCGCATGTTTACTGTTTCCTTCACATCAGTAATGCTCTCCGTCTGTGTGTACAAGCTACTGTTTGGCAGTCTGGAAGAGAAGGACTACGAGGTCTATGAACTGTGGAGGTGACAGGTTGTTGTGGTGACATCCCCATGCTCTCCAGTGTGAAACAAACACAATGGACTTCTTAAGCAGAGACACTTCCCATGTGATGAAGACAATGCTGGTGAAATGTCATATCTATAGCAACGGTAATGTTTGATAAATGGATGATTGTTATCTTTCCGTCATTCAGAATCTAGGTTCAGGTTTGCATCGACTGTTCCATGTCTCTTGTCGACTATTGTATGTCATTGTTTGGACAAGTCTGTTTTGAGAACACCATTCACCAGTTTTTGTCATGAATATACAGAATATATATTTAATAGTTTGCAGGAGGGAAATGAAAAAAGAACCAAGATTCTTTCCTCAAAGTTACTGTGCTCCTTTTTGAAATTATGTACAGTAAGTGGGTCCATCCACATCATGGGTGGGTTTGTGCAGCATACATCTGCAGCAGTTTACACGTCTGAAACGAGTTCCTAATGCACTGGAAAAGCTGGTAAATGTAACTCAATTCTTTGGGCATTCTAGAAGGAAGTTACTTTTGTCTTGAATGACCTCTGAAGGCTTTGGATGATGTCAAATAGTGTTTATATGTTTAAGAACGGAAGCACGTGTCTCTTGGAGCAAATGGAAACTGGGTAAAAAAAAAAAGAAGTCATACTTTCATTTTGTAGTAAAAATGGCCAAGAAACAGTGTTTCGATGAAACTCATCTCTCTCTCTGTCTCATCCACTTCCTGGTAACTCTTTTCTGCCTCCGCCTATTATGCTGATATCCTAACCTCTGTCTGTGTTTGTGAACGCACATATATTAAGGAATATGTGTATGGGCATCTATATTTATACTTATTGAATAGACAGTATATTACAAAGGGTGTTTTGAGAAAAAATGCTTAAAGGTTTAGTTTTTTTCTTTCTCTTGTCTGATTAAATAGACTTTTAATGTAATTTGTTTTTTTCTTAAAGAGATGCAAAGAAATGCTGCTATTTGTGTTATTGTAGGAGCATTCTTTCGGTTCTCATTTTGTTCTTTACTGACATGAGACAGATTAGACTTCACTCCAGATTGCTGCCAAATGTTGTCGACAATGCAACAACAGCTGATCTTACAGGGCTGTTTGAGGCAAAGTGACACAGCTAGCTCGGTAGCCATGGTCTTCTCTGACACCAAAGAGTTGCTTTCACAGAGTTGTCTTGATTCTCCAATTGCATATCATAATATCGGTTTGTGAGTATTTTTGGTTGTGATGACAAAGCCTAGGTATATTAGATTGAATCCATATAACTGCTGTTTGTGGAAGGGGATTAGTTTATCATACTGATGTGTGTCCCCAGAAAATTGTTCCCTTCTGATATAAATGCTGTCCCTTGAGATGACACAAGAACAATGGATTTTCAGTTTTTTTAATTTGACCTTGCGCGTGACCTACGTGTATTGGATACTACTGCAGTCACTGGACAACAATCATGTGATTTTGCACTATTTGGTTTTGTGTTTTAAACCACTTTTTGTGTGTATTTCTTTGTTGTTTTGTTTCGTTAATTCTTTGTTTCAGAAGGACCAAAATATGACAGAACTAAATCTGTCTGTCATTTGACAGTTGTACTGACTGACCTGTCAGTTCAATGATCTTGTAATATATTTATATAATTGAGAAACAGATATATACTTTTAATTTCAAGAATACATTACCTTTAAAACAATGATTTTGGAATTGAATGGTGACATATAGTAACATGTTCAAAACCATAGTTATTCTGTACATAATTTGCCCATTATTCAAACAGAAAATAAACATTTTCTGGAGATATTCAGATTCAGTTATAGCACCCATCACGTTTTGCAAAATGTCTGTATATTTAACAAACTACATATTCAACAAACAGGCCTTTTTTAACAGACCTTTCCTAGTTCATCAAACTAGTATAGTGTATCAACCAGATATCGATTTTAAGATGACTTTTTGCGTTGCTTCTTGCTCTGCTTTTGGTGGTTTTACTCTCCCCTCCAAACAACAACAGGAGAGTTCCCTTCTAAAGCGCCGTATTTCTGTCTTCTGTTTAAAACATGAAACATCTGGGATATTTAGGCTATTCATAGTATAATTTTTTTGTTCAGTTATTTTTATTTATATACAGTACAGTATATAGGCTATGCAGTCTATATACTGTATATCCTATTGTATATAGGCTACATACTTGAAAACAAATAAATACAACATTTTAATAAATGTATTGTCCTATAGGCCTATTATTTTGTCTGTCAGAAGTTGTACATTGACATTAATATGTAGCATACATGAAAGGAACTATTGTCCGTAATCAACAAGATTAGGCCTGTGAATTCGGTCTGTTTTTGCTGATCCTACTCGCACGACACAATCATCCCGGTCCCTATAGGGGACGCCAAAGCACATATAAATATGATAACTCAACGGACAGAAAACGAATCCCAAACGGGGAGTAAAGCCACAGATTGGTGAGAAGTTCAATTAGGAAGATGCACCAGCCGCAACATGAAGTGCAACAGAAACTGCTCTCGCGCCAGGTAGGCAAATGAAACAACAATCGAAGATTTCACGGTCACATATTTCAGAGACCAAGCGCCGTCTATATTGTTTGCAAAGCCTTGCGGATAAGTCTGACGATTTTTTAAGCGTGCCACCGTTTTGACAACAGCTGGGATGTCAGCAACAAAAGAATATCGGATTATAATAGCTTTCAGCCAATGGACACTTGCCGCAGTTTATTTAGCTGTGTGTTGTGGATATCTCTATTGTAGCATTTTTGTTGAATTATTAGACTGTATTTCTCTATCAAGTGCTAAGCGTACTCCTCAACCTGGACATGAATAATTCATTGGAACATGGAAACAGAAAAAGTACTTTGAATTCTAATGAGAGGTTTGAGTTTAGACAAGTTAAAGCGCCATCGATGTATTTCCATGCAGCCCACCAATTAACCTCTTTCGGAATCAATAGTAGGCCTAATCAATTTCTGGTCAACTTATTCCTCCGTTCATTTTTACGAATATTATCTTGTTTTACCGCTCGGACTTTTTGATGCTTCGAACCTGCTTTGGGATTCATGACAATGTAACATATTGTAATGGTCTGAATTCTTCAGTCAGCATCTTCGACAACGACTGGAATTCAGTGAAATCAGGAGACCAACAGAGCGTCTAGTCCGCTTTCCCGATGGCATGAATGGAGATGATTGAATACTATACTATAGCATGCATAGGCCAAAAATAGGCTACTACTAGTATTATAGAAAAATGACCCAGGGCCCCAATCTCGTGTTTGAGTGGCTGTCATCACTGCAGCTGTCTCAGTACTTGGAGTCCTTTGTTGACAATGGATATGATGATTTGGAAGTGTGCAAACAAATTGGAAATCCCGACCTTGACGCTATCGGGGTTCACGTTCAGCATCACCGACACAAGTTACTCAGCGCTGTGAAGAAGTTGAAAGGAGATGACAAAAAGAAAATACCTGGCTTGTACTTCACCTTGGAGCCCTTAGACCCTAGTTCTGGTTCCCACACACTCACCGTTGAACAGGGAACTAACCTGCTGGACTCCAAACCGTGTAAGAACATCCAGAAAGGTATTCACAGACACCAGGGCTCATGGTCAAATAAAAATCAGCATTTTACCAATAACGACTTTGTCAGGTATCCCAAACTGAAACTGAAGGTGCTGATTCGGGATAAATTGGTAAAAGATGGAATTGACCTCAGGAAGCCACCGTACACCCACAAGGTTTGTTGGATTCAACCATGTTTGTTGCCCTGCCAGTGATAGTGTGTCAAATTGTTATGATATTGCTGTCTGTGTACCAACAATTACTGCCCTTCTAAGGATGACTGTCAGCTGTTTTGAGTGTGTGTGTTTGTGTGGGTGTACATATACTTCTATACACCACACACACACACACACACACACACAAGAACTCCTAAGAGCTGTGAGTTTTGTTGACAGTTAAATAGGGTCAGTGCATTGCAAAGGGAGACAAAAACAAACCATGAAGGTTAATTGGTTGAAGTCTCACACAGCATGCCTTGGAGTTGGATGGTATTGTTAAAACTTAAGACTGTACAGTGTGATTGGGCTGAGGCCAGTTACAGTAAATACAGGGGCAGTGACCCATTTGGGATGCATTCAACAATCTGTTTTGCCAACAGGATGCAGTACTTACCAACTGCTAATTCATCCAAGTCCTTCTAATGCTTTAAGATCTACTGTATCGACTGTAGGATATAGATTAATGACCCAGGCAATACAGTATGATGTGCGTGTCAGTTAAATACATGTCTTGGATCACTTATCCAGAAGGGCTTAGATTTGGTTTGAACATTGGTGGGAACATAAGTTGTTGATCACCTTGTATGCTAACACTACCCCTGCTAATTAGTGGATAGGACTTTTCAATGGTTTCTTGACAGTCTGTCCTTAAACCTACACCAGTGCTTGCCCCAGTACTGCATGAATTAGTGATTGTCTGTTGTACCTTGGTAACTTTTCTTCCATTTGAAATTTCAGACACTAACATAATACAGCATGCTTGTGCAACCTCCATTAAACAACAACCTCTCATCTTGAGTAAATGTTCTGTTCTCTGCAACCTAATGGTTGCTGTAGACTAGGGGGTCATCACGGGCAGTGATGTACTGTTGTGGTCTTCAACCCTGGTCATCAAGGCCCACTGTCCTGTATGTTCTAGAATGTTTCCCTGCTCTAACTCACCTGATTCAAATGATTGGGTGATTACGACCAATCATTTGAATCAGGTGTGATGAAGCAGGGAGACACCTAAAACAAACAGGACAGTGGGCCTTGATGACGAGGGTTGAAGACCACTGATGTACAGTGTAGTGGTGACTGAAAAGGTGTTCCCTGCATAATCTAATTCTCACCTGCTGAAAGTGGGTTCTGTTTACATTTGTAGAGTTTAGGAGGGGCGTATAGTCCAGGCATCCATGATAAAGATGTGTCCATGCAGTACTATGCTACATTTAGAGGGTCTCACTGCTCTGTTCACACTTTGTTAGCCTGGCTGGGAAAGGTTTCAGCACAGAACTATAAACGACTGTAAAGTAGTGTGTCCCCAGTAGCCTTCTCCTGCCAGGTGTGTGCGTGTTTGTAAGTGCGTGCGTGTGTGCGTGTGTGTTTCAAGATAGTGCTACCTTTGTGCTCGGATCCACTGGTACATGTACATAATGTTTATGAAATATTCAGGAGCCACAAAGTGCAAGAAGGCACTCTGAGTTACTCCTGACCTTTTCTGTCTGTGCCAATGCAGGCAGAGGCAAACTGATTTTACTGTCTGGGAAAGTTGGAAGTAGGAAGAGAAAACGGCTCCTTTTTTATAGAAACCAGCACAGCACAGAAATACAGTTCTGTACATGGCATCAAACTGACATCTATACATTAAGCCTGCAGTGTTTCCCCTAGGTTTACAGCTTTTTTTTTTACTAATTAGACCCAATGCACTATGGATCTGTAATCACACAATAATTCACAATCTGTATGTGGGCTTTCTAGCCTGATCAATAGTCACTGGGCAGCTTTCCAACCAGCAAGCACGCTTGGCAAGGCTGCTGCGCCCGGCAGGGCCTATCAGGGACGGCTGGAGGGAAAACATTCCATGTGATTAAAGCCGGTTGTTAAGTGACCTAACTACAGGTGCCTGGATGAGACATGATGTTTTGAAGAAAAGGAACATGGCATCTGCTGTATTTTCTCACAGCCAAGTTAATCTAGGCTGAAATTCTCTTTTTTTGGCATGGCAAGTGATGGGTGAAAGATGTGCCAATTTGAATGGTTTTAGTATTTATACACAGTTATACATTGGATTGGTTCATCCTTAAAGGTTGTGTGTGAGATTTTCCTCATGCTGTATAGTTCAAAAACATTGGATGCTGGCAGTTGATTTTCGGCGCAAACCCAACAGTGTACAAACTGCTTAATGAGCTTTTCCACCCGATTCACATGTAAATATTCCCTATTGTCGCACCATAGCGAGGCATATGGGAAGTTGTTTATCCTGCAGGAACCCTGCTGGTGTGTATCCCTCTAATGCTGTCACAACAATGGACACACCTCCCAGAATCCCTTACTGGAGAGCCGGAACGTTCTTAGAATGGGAGGGGGGGGGGGGGGGGAGGAGGAGGGTGGCATTCTAAGACCTCTGGAAGGTTTGCCTGTGATGCCCTCTGTGAGACTCCCAGGACAAGCAAAACCAGCAGGGCCTTTTTGATAGAAGCTGCTTGGAGAAAAGCCAGGCTGAATAGACCTGACACACACAGGCCCCGTACCAGCTGACAGATGTCTCTGTCTTTGTCACCAGTAAATGTGCTTTTGAATGAACAGGTGTTGTTTGTTGGAACTTTATCAGTTTGAGAAACATCTGTTGACAGTTGTGTGTTTTCTCACTCCTCCCCAGCCTGTCTCTCTGTTTCACTGTCTCTGATGTTTTAGTATCTCGGGAAATCAAAGCCAAAGCACTCAGCAGTTATGTATTAAACACTATGTTGAGTATCTACTGTTTATTTATTTTTGGTTTAGTTTGTATATACAGTATACACAGCCAAGCTGTGACTTTATGAGAAATGGATCCAGTCTCTGAACAGTTCATAACTTCCAATTGTCTCTGCCTGTTTCTGTATCCCTGTGTTTACAGTACTATACATTGTTCTCTGCTGCCTGTGTTCATGTGTTCGTGCGACCGCTGCAGTATGACTGAGTCACTGGCAATTGTGCATAATGTGTGTGCTGTGCCTTGCTCCAAGGCTTGCTATATAATGCATCAGGTTTCTCATGACATGTGTTTTGCTATGGTTGGGGATGTACTGTGTTTTACACCAGCATGGAGTAAGATTCATCGAAAGAATGATCAATTACAATCAGTGTCATGAGGTTTGTGTCAAAAATAGAGCAATTCTCCACAATAGTTTTTTCCCCAGTTATCATTAGTTGAACAACAGCTTGTTTTGCTTGTCTGTTGTTGCAAGACTAATCTATTCTTATTGACTTGCTTGGTTATAAACAGAAAAGAAGAAACATTATTGCTGTATCAGCAAGTAATTTATGACAAGAACAGAGCGAAATTATGTACATATTTGTAAAGACACTTTTTAAGCTGTGTTCGAAACAGTCCGATTTCAACCTTTGTTGATCTCCGCAGTGGAACTGTCCCTGATAATCCCTCAATAGATAATGTATACATATTATATATGCATATTACAGGCTATGTACAGAGATACATTAATGGCTTATGTTAATGTTATTTCACTACAGTAATGTATCATCTAAGTAGTTCTGTCTGGTCTCACCAGTTGACATTAGAGCGACGCTGCTGGATGTGTAACACGGATGATGTCTGGAGGGGGAGGTAGTGTTACAGAGAGCACTCAAAAGATTACAGGATCATTATGGTCTGGATACGGCAGAGCTGTTGCTGAAGCACCCTGGCCCTTTAACGAACGACCTAGATGTCTCGTCGAGGGGTACAGGCCCACAATGCACCAAGGGGACCATCAGCGCTTTAGTGGTTTATCTCTCTTAGCTTCGTGTCCTCTGGGGGTTGTTATGGCCGGCCTGGTAGGGAACAGTATAGCACGGTATCAACCATCAGAGTGATTATGCAGAGAATGCTGAGCTCTACATAATGTAGGTACAAAGGCATACAATAATCACTGACCTACATTTCTGCGTACTGTTGGGACGGAAACAGGGTCAGAGGAGTCGAAGTGTAAGACATCGTTCCATCTATATGTTTCTCTCCGGAAAATGCTGTCTGGTGGTGGATAACCATGTTCCCCAGCCTTACCAAAGCCTCATTTTGTTGTTGTTCAGGTAGGTGGATGGAGGTTGATTATTTAATCTTTGAATCGAACCATTATGTTTATTTTGGATCCTTTTTTTAGAACGAGAGAGGGGCATTCTTAACTCACTTAAGAGTCTCCCTTCAAAGTAGTGTCCATTAAAATATCCCCCCACTCTCCAGCCTGTAGGGTTCCTTGCCCATTTCCTGCTGGGACAATACAAGGCAGGTCTTTGAAGCCACAGGTTTGCTCTCTGAATATAAATCAGCGCGGATGAAAGGTTTTGGTTGCCTTTGCACCAGCCTTCATCTAGGCAATTGAATTGGGAACCGATAATGCCTGAATACAAGCCTACCAGAGACCCAGGGCCTATGGGAGGGTAAGAGGGGGTGTTTGGTCCTGCAGGGTGTTTAGGGGGGTCACAGTCTGGCTGTGTGGAAGGCTGGCCTGCCTGGCTACCGTGTCTGTGTACCTCCCCTTGCTCTGAAGGGAGACTCTCTCTTGTCTACTGCTACTCTACACTTCTCTCTCTCTTTTTTTTTACATCTTCAAACTCCCTCTTTCTCCTTCTACCTTTCTCTCTTACTCTCTCCTTCCCCAGTGCAGAGCTATTTTGGTAAGGGTATTCATTGAGTGTATTGGAGTCAGTGGAGCAGAGCAGGCCTTAATACTCGCCATTAGTGACTAATGCACTCGTTTCCACATGTTAGTCTGGTTGTCATTTATTTATGCTTTACATTATTCATGATTTAGGACTTTATCGCATGGTTGACTGTTTGAGCATATCTGTTCGATAGCCTTGGGGCGAAGAGCATTGCTATTCTACTAATTGTGTTGGCAGGATCGATTACGTTTTTACACCCAATATTACGCCCTGTATATCTCGCTTCCTGTGTTAAAGGCCAACACTTGCAGGGGGGCTTCGAGAGCAGATTTACATATTATCTGTGAGTTGACCACTGTGCTGTCTGGACTGGGGAGGTGGGAGGTCCTATTCACATTCTTGACCCAGTCAGACTGCCTGCGGGCTTCACCAGAGTTTCAGTAGAGAGACTTACGGGTTCTGGGGGGTGCTGGGAATCAAGGGAGAGGAATTTGGGGTGTGGGTCCTGTACTATTAGAGGTAATCCTGGGCCCCCCTACCGCCTACCCCCCCTGCCCTCCTCATTCACCGTGAACCCCCCCAAGACCTCTGACTCCCTTTAAACCATGGTCCTGTTATCAACTAGCACACAACCTAAAGAACTTCCTGCCTGAGAACCTTGAGCTCCAGTACTGTACGTCCCCATGTTCCACAGAGAACTGACATGGTTTATATAAACGTGTAGATTGATGAACCCAAAACAAAATAGTTACAGGTTAATTGGATTATTCACATTTGTCGTTAGTGTCCCACCCCTTTCAACGGTAGAGCAGTGTTTTCTGTTGGTCTCTTTGTAATAATTTCTAGAAAATGGGCCACAATGCATTTATAGACTATGGATTAGACTGAACCATGTGTCTGAAAGCGGCCTTGTCTGAAGGATGCATTAAGCACAGTGATTATGATGACTGCACCCTGAACTAGAAATTATCATTATCAAGAGAGCTAGACCTTTTAAGAGCATGCTACTGTAGTTATGACTGGGTTTCATCCTTCAAGCGCTCAAATCCAGATAAATGTGCTGTGTGCAGGCCTACCTCTCCATTGTTCAGTCCTCATAGGATCTGTCTCTAACAGTGTTGGGGGTAACGGGTGTTGACTGTTTGAGCATATCTGTTCGATAGCCTTGGGCGCAGATCATTGCTATTCCACTAATTGTGTAGGCAGGATCGAGATTACATTTGTCTGTAACGCAGTAATGTCACGCATTACTGTTGATGACATCAGTAATCGCATTACAGTTACAAAAAAAAGGGGGGGGGGGGGTGCTGGTCGTGTATTGCATGCCGCACTATCTGATCAAAATTACAGTTCTCTCTACAGTCAGAGCTCGCGCAAGAAGGTGGAATGTATGGGAGATACCCTTTCCAAAACTTTCCAACGTTTGTGAGACCCAGAGAAACATAAATATCCGACGAGGCAAAATCCCGGACAAATTTGGAATCCCTGCCGGTCGCATTTTTTAGGTCTCGAAAAGAGGCCGGGTAAAAGAGGACGTCTGGTCACCCTACAAAAATGTCTTGCGTTACTTGCATTACTGCGATCTGCATATCGGGAGGAGAAAAAAACAACAAATCAAACTTCCCATTACAATAGGCTACGTGTGTTTGCTTAACACTCGTCAGTTGAAGAATGGCAGAGCCGCTTAGGACGTCTTTTGAGGGATGGAGGTATGCACATTACTTCGTATTAGTTGCGCGAAAGGACAAAAACGTAACTGTACAATGTACATTGTGCCCACGCCAAAAACACCTCTCCACCGCCGCGAACACAACCTCTAATCTGTCAAAGCATCTTCAACGGCAACATGCTAACTCAAGACTATAGCTAAGGATCCACGAACCCTGAGTGACACCGACGCCGATTAAAGGTTGCCGTTGCCATTGTTGCCGACACCAGTCAATCAGCCACGACTTGACTTTCAACATCAGCAGGTTACCAAAGCAGAGATAGTCTTATAGCAGCATACATAGTAGAGGAAATGTTGCCATTTAACATTTTAAGCATTATTTTATTTTGAGACATTTTGCTTACTGCCAGTACTGTAGCCTTGTTATGCTTAACAACTTTTAGGTTGATGTTCACAACTTTTTTGTCAGCTTTGTGGTATTAAAAAGCATAAAAGAGAGATCTGTCCTCATTATAGTAAGTATGAGTTGATTTGGGCATATATACTGTTATTTGGCAAGTGCATCTCAGGTGATGTCACGGAGTAATCCAAAAGTAGTGTAACTAGTTACTTTCAGCAGTGAGTAATATAGTAAAGTGAAGCATTACTTTTTTAAGTAAGTAACTAGTAATGTGTAATCCATTACTTTTTGAATAACTGCCCCAACACTGGTCTCTAATAATGTCGTCTGGTTTCTGGATGGTCACCCAGCAGTGTCAGAAACGGGCGCTCAGACTATCCAGTTCAACTGTTCCATGCAAATAGCAGTTAATCTGCTGTACAGTATAGGTTTGTGTAGGATGGGGCTTTAGCATGATAATCACTTGCTAACGGTAGTAATGTGAAAATGTATATGAATCCTGTAATACACCGGGAGTGCTTAGTGTAGGGGACCGGTTGCTGGGCGGATTTCACAATAAATCTTCTCTCGATTTGAATGTTCTCAATCAGTCATTTCACCAATTAAGTGAATGAAAAGGTAATACAATAACTGTTAGATTCTGTTTACCTGAGGATGTCATGAATAGAGAATATTATTGAACCAGGGAGATGTTTACTCGAGACCCCAACCAGATGCTTTAGGATGCCCCTGCAGCAGCTTAAATCTCAGGCATTCCCGTCTGTGTGATAAGGCTGATCCATTACCTTGGGAGACAGACGCAAGACTGGCTTTAACGTCTATCTGCCAGTGCTGTGTGACATAATACGACCTTTAAACTTACATGTCAGAGTTAAGCTGGATGTTTTCCTGGTCTCTCAACTTAAGTCTGTGCATAGATTTTTATGCCTTTACATTATGTACACAGATGTGTCTCTGTCAACCGAGAGTGACCTTGCTCAATACACATGGAATGTTTTAAATTCTTAAAGATACATTATTTTTCATGCTTTATTGTTCATGCTTTATTGGACAGTTTTAGGTGAAGATTGACAGGAAAGGCAAAGAGAAAGAGAGCAAGACATGCAGTAAATGGCCATGGCCGGATTTGAACCCAGGCCGTTGCGGTGTGGCCTGATAATAAACTGAATATCGGCTTGTTTTCCTTGACTTCCTGAAAACCCCCCAGCCTTCTCCTCATCCTGGCTTGATGGAGGACACACGGTATGAGGGCATGTCTTGGCTTGGCTTCCCCCCCCCCCCACCCCCCCCCGCAGGCATACTCTAACCTCCCTCCAGATGTACTGCATCAGATACAGTCGCACAGTAAGTTCCTTGGCTGCCCAACAGTAACAACATCATCCAGTCATCTCCACAACATCATCCACTCATCCCCCCTCAGGCAATGGCAGGGGCGGACGACCGGGTCACACTACGGCAGTGCATAAAGTGTGCCCCAGATATGACCCACTTACCCCCACCCCCCTTCCCCGCGCGGCAGCGTCAAGGGTCGATCCTCTCTCCACCGTGAAATTTCATAGGAACTCACTGACTGCTAAATGCATAAATGTAATGTAAATGTAATGAGATTTTTGGAGTCCTGCGCCCTTCTTTTCTGAAGAAACATCACAAAACAGACCACTGTTTCCCCTCGTGTCCATGAGCCACTGACACAAGATACACAATTATAAGCGCCTGTGGTTTCGTTTTTTTCCATTCAGGATAGCTTTCTGAAGGTTTCCTCACAGTGCTGCGAGACGTGAGGTGAAGGCACAGTGTTCGTTACCTCGACACAGCTGGATAGTCTGTTCTGTGAGGACCATCTGTGCCATGTCGTTGTGGACCGTGCAAGAGCAGGACTTCAGCATAGTGGTGCTGAGTTGTTTCCGCTTCATTAAAGATGGATGGATCTCTGTGTGTCACAGATCCAAGATCATAACAGGCAGAAGGCTTTACAATGTTACTGCGTAATTACACTTGAGAAGACGCAAAAGTACAGATTTGTTTTTGTTGAATTATTTACAATCGATTCTAAAGATTTTCTTTACAGTGTTGACTGTGTATGGTAGTTCCATGCTTCATGCATCAGTGCCCACACACACACACTATACCATCTGTGTATGGACAATTTAATCATCTGTAGACACACACAATACACAGTCCTGACCATCTGTATAAACACTCGCATTGCAGAAATTACACATCTATTGAGAGAAACACATTACACATCTGTAACTCGTACTCCCTTGGGTGTGTACATCCAGATATTACATATCTGACACAGAAGACACACAAAAAACACCAGCTATTGATAGTAATCCCAAACAGATTTATTTACAAAGCTGTTAAATCTTCCTTGGTGATATTGAAATCAAAAGTTACATTGACATCCATGGTTCCAGGTTCCTCGGGGTGAACATCAGCAATCATTTACATTACATTGACATTTCGTCAATTAGCAGACACTCTTATCCAGAGCGACTTATAGTAAGTACAGGGACATTCCCCTCGAGGCTAGTAGGGTGAAGTTCCTTGCCCAAGGGCACAACGTCATATCGCATGGCCAGGAATCGAACCAGCAACCTTCTGAGTAATAGCCACATTTACTCCCAGCAATTGGGACAATGAAAGACTTGAACTTGAACATGGTTATAGTTACATTCATGGTAGTAGGTAAGCCATATGCATCCCCAACATGGAGCCATGCCTTCTCTGTTTATCACTGGGCAGACTGCAGGACCGTAGGACCTGGCCTGCTATCTCTGGAGCTGGAGCCTTGGGTTGAACACTTCTGCCCTGCTATTGAGATGGCTCAGCAACCGTCACTTACACAGCAAGCATATGTATTGAGATGTGTGGAACTTCTCAGAATTGTAAATTATCCATCTTCCTAACCTCCTAACCCAAAGAGAGGGAATTATCTCTTTAGTGATAACCCTGGATAATGAGGGCAAAGCCATCGACCTTCCGTGTACGACAACGCTCCCATGCTTGGCCATCCTCTACCGGCCTCCATCCCTCTCCAGCTGAGAGAGACTGAGCGTTTAGCCGCCCTATGAATAATGGATGCCCATGTTACCCCCCCCTATTCTGGAGACACTGGAGCACAAGGCCCCTCTCAGAGAGCTACAGTGTGCTGGTAGCGGAGCACACCTCTTGGGACCGCTGATGGGCGTCACTGGGCTGCAGATGCAGGTCGAGGTAGTGGCACGATGCAGACATCTGTGTGTGTGTGTACGTGTACGTACACACAAGCCCAAGGCGAACTGCCTGTTGAAGGAAGAACAGAGAGAGTGCTCTGGGCAGAGTACATAACTGAAATATGAAAACATTAGGGTGGGTGTTATCTCATGGAGTGAAAGAATCAGGACAAAAAAAAGATATTGCACCATGAGTAAGTGCATTTCTGAATGAAATGCTAGCGTTAAATATTAATCGGTTTGTGTATATGTTTTTTTGTTTTTTTACAATGACATCCCCTTTTCCCAGGATGTAAGAAACAACATGTGACAGATTTCCTTCTCTAGACTTATATAGGGACCTTTGCTCACTTGGCCTTTTGTGATTGTTAAATGTCAACTCTGAAGAAGCCAAAACATACTGTATAAAACAGTAATGATTAGAACCTTCTGTTAATCCAGTATTTATGGAGTGCTATTAGTGGGTTGATTTGCATCCACGATTAGGATTCTCTTGTAATCAAATGTTTGTAGAGAAAGGGCTGTTGGGGCTGGATGGACGTGTTGTAAAGTGGTGTTGTTGACCTTTTCCAGTGTTGGTATACTTAGTCTCTTAATCTCTCAACAATAAGTCTTAACCGAATCCGAAATTGCTGCCATGGGGTTTCATGCCAGTTCATACAGTAATGCTATATGAAAGATTAACATGTGGAAGGCCAACAGGGTGACATGCTCAGGGAAGTTTCCGGAAATGGTGTGGGCAGTTTAGAAGTTGTAGTCTTGGAGCTTTCCAGTATTGTTTCAGGCCTGTGATATTGTAGCAGGCATGGAAGCATTTGGGTGGTTCATCTTGACACGGGCATTCCTGTCCAGAGGGACACAGTGAACTGTAGAGTTCTTGGCGAGGCTCACCAGCAACACTCTACAGACGGTCGACATCTGCTTTCTAGCGTGTCTCAATTGTCCCCATCCAAGCCACTGTGTCAATATGAAAACCAGACAGACTTTTTTTCCTGTCACTGGTCCAGCCATCTGTAGCCTAGCCATCCCATTCTCCCAAACCGCTCTCTCTCTCTTTCTCTGCCGTCTGGCGTCACGTCTAATGGGAATCCCCCAGTTTGAGCAGTACGATGATCTCGGCCGGGCTGCCGGCACCACAGATAGCCAGAAGGGTGGCTTCACGGCTGAGGAGAGCAGGATGCGGGCATGGCTCCACTTGACCTTGACAGCTGAAAGCCAGAGTGGACAAAGCACACAGGCTTGTGGGTAATCCCTCTGTCCCTCCCCTCCTTTCTCTCCAACCACAACAAGGAAGGTTGTTGATCTATTTGATATCTTACTCTTATTACTCTGATCAATGTCTTCCTAGTTGATTCTTCTTCTAGAAACATGGACATTGTTCCAGGCATCATTCGTGATCATCATGATCGTTCCCTGTCCCCTTAACAAAACTGACAGCGGTTTGTTTAGATGCATTGGCTGTATTGGCTGTTCTGTCTGTGAGCCTCCTGAAGAACGGCTTTGATGTTGACCTTACAGTATGTACACATTGCTGCCTGTACTGGCATATCTGCCACCGTCATCCAGCAAGGAGAAGTGGTACTGGCATAACGACGTCTTCACCAGCTCATTAGTTATTCATGGGTATACAACTCCTTTAATGGGAAAGACAGTTGTTTTATTTATTCATGCTGTGGTTGACAGCAGTCGGCCCTAGCTCTCCCAGAGATCCCCACACGTTTTACGTCTCCGTGGCGATATTCCTCCCTCTTTATCTTGTGCTTCACGAAGGACAGCAAGTCTCACAACACAGGTTTATTTCTGTCAGGTGTCACCTTGAAGCAATCGTTGGACATTGCGTGTACCCGGGAGAACGGGCCGGATTGATGTTCCCAGTCTGTAGATACTGGAGGAGGATGATGACCGTGGAACAGGAAGAGGAATGGGATTCACTGACATTTACAGCTGGTGTGATGTGTGCATCATCTGACACACACCACCGGGGGATACGACTTCCCAGTTGGAGACCACTGTACTCATGTCTTCCTCTGATTCTTCTCCTCTTCTCTTCCTTCTTTTCTCCTCCTCCTCCCCTTCCTCTTTTCCTCCTTCTCAACTACTGCCATGGACTTAGCAGACACTCACAGGCACAGTGTAGAAGGTTAAGTACTGCTAGAGAATGTGAACCAAATACGTGTAACTCCCCACAAAGTCGGCATTCGGGTCAACATTTGTCTCAATTTGTTTATTTCCAGCTGCTTCCTGTTGTCAGGCCGAGCAGAAGAACATGTCATCGGAACATGCTTATCCTTTTTATCCCTCTACAAATATTTTGTGGGGGAAAAAGCAAAGCTTTGTAACAAAGCAATACTATCAAGGCAACACTCAATCCGTACTAACCTCCAACCTTTTAATTATGCAATGGCACAGAGTGGATTGAATAACTATAATTTGAGGACGAGTTGTCGAGTAGTAATTCGGCCACGTCCCATGTCTGAACCTAGAAAAGGGGTTTATCCCAGATTACTTTTTAGAAAAGCATTGATTACTGTAGTTTCACACCAGGTGTGACTGGTGACTTGGTGTCTGGCCTATAGGATCCCTGTGTCGTTCTCATCCTCCAACACCAGACAGCGTTGCTCTGGAGTTTCATCTGTGGGCTGGATCATTAGCTCAATGACACAGGAAGGCTGGGAGGGGGCAGGGTGGCGTTGGCAGACTGGCGCAGCCACACTGTGATCCCTGTCGCCAGGAGCTGTTCTCTCTCCAGCCCGCGCCCTGCTCTGCTGACGAGGCTGCGATCACCAGAAACTCGTCTGCCTGGACGTGACAGCTTGAGCCCCCGGGCCCACCTTAGCACCGGCAGGTTAAGGGACGGCCGAGCCCGCCAGCGGCCTTCTGTTCTCTCTCTTCGATTAGGACAGTTGAGCAGACAATCTCCATATGGCACGATGAGGCTGAGCGCAGGCTGTACCCGAGTCTGGTGGCTCCATCAGGGGTTGACTCACTTCGACGACCCACCCCCCCCGGCCATCCTCCTACCCAGTCACCTGGATGAAATGTGAGGGGGGAGGGGGGGGTGTATTTTCAGAGGAGAATATTGGGAACTGGAGGTCTGACTTAGGTTTGGTTTGTGAGGGATCTAAGTAGACAGGCTCTGTCTTAAACACAGACTCCTGAATGTCACCAAATGTCTAGGGCACTCTGGAGGAGTCAGCTGCTGTTTGCGGTTTACATTTCAGCCTCGTTCACAGAGCTCTAGGTGGTGGGAAAAGCTGTCATGGCTGTTTGAGTGACAGATGTAATGTGACCTGCTTTATAAACTGGATTCCTGGAAGCTTTATTGTGGTTGAAGGTGACGGAATTTGACCCTTTTCAAGGACTTAGGATGGTCATGAAAATGGCTAATTGAATCTGAATACACACACCCAGTCAGACCCAGACTGGCTCGCTCAGTACACATGCCGTTTGACATACTGAAGTTTATAGTGTATTTGACTGTTTTCATGAAGAAGACATGGTTATTATTTTAAGGGTGTGTGGTTAATGGATTCTCACACCTTGTTTGTCTAATGCTAACCAAACAAGTAGATTGGGCCGTGAGATAGACCTAATGCTGGTTTGGAATATTAACCATCAGATTATAATTCTTCTTTTGTATTTAGCAGAACTTGCTGTAGCAGAAGTATATTTCAATGTTGTTCAACCCAGTCTGGCAAAGAAAAAAGTTTGGTTGAATTTCAATACGGTGGGAGCCCCCGTTAGTTTTTTGGGGGCTTTATTCTGCACCATTTGCTTTTTTCCAGTCCCTTGCACATAATCTTTCTTACTTGGATTAGTCAGTCTAGGCTGCTCTCAGAGGAACCAGAGGAAGGCAGATGTACCCACCCACAACCTCCCAGGACCTGGGTAGCAGGAGTGCTTTATCATGCTCTGTCCTGGACAAATTACCAGGAAACTAGGTTAGGTCCAACCCACTGTCCCTGAGACACAAGGACAAAGCCTTCCAGAGACACATCCAGAAATGCAGTGAGAAAATGGTTCATGAAGCACTGTAGTGTGTCATCTCTGTGATTCAGTGTTTTCTATCCACAGTGGCACCCTTACCCCCACATCCTTCAATATTCACACTGATTAACATGCCTTACTCTGCTACATCTGCGTCTCTGGCTGGCCTGAACTCAGTATAATGTGTTTTGTACGGAGCCACACCACTGGGTCAGAGTCTGGGCCAACTCTAGAATTTTACCTGGAAGGTTGTAGACTTTCATATATGGTCTGCCTCGTCAACGCAGATCTTTGAACGCACACACCTTCCTGTGTGACTGGAGTAGGAGGAGGGAAGAGGGGGGTGAGGAGAGTAGAGGAGGTTGTAGAGTGAAGGATGAGGAAGTTGTAGATGAGGAGGTGAGGAAAAAGTGTGGAGGAGGAAGTGTGGAGTAGGAGGAAGGAGGAACGAGGAACAGGGTTATTTTAAGTTGAAGGTGGTATCATCAGCGTCTCTACCTAGCCCCCTAAACCATGGCACACACAGCCTGGAGGGCACTTCACTGCAAGAGTGGTGACACACACCCTAGGCAGAACATTACATCTACCATGCAAGGTCAAACGACTCCTGTGAATGAGACAGTGTTGTGATTAGTTTTCTGTGTAGACCTGTCGCTGTTTGAATGTTCTAACACAACCATGTAGCACTGTCCTGATTGCAATGAACTGGCATAGTACAGTGATACTCATGAAGTATGCAGTGATGCAGCCTTTGTCAATTACGCCCCAAAACTATGGAACACATTACTCATAAATATTAGGGAAGCTAATTTTCTGTCTTTTTAAATTTTCAAAAGACAGCTTAAAACCTATTTTTACACCAAAGCATTTAACTAATTTGATCTCAAAAGGGTTTTATTAGTTGTATTATTGTTTTTATTGATTTTTTGGGGGGATTCCCGCAAAGACTGCGGCTTGTGTTTTGACTTGTAGTATTGTTTATATTGATTGTGTTTTGGATTCCCGCAAATATTGTGGCCTGTGTTTTGTTACATTTTATTTATATTGAGAAACAACAAAGACTGTGGCTCGAGATATCGCTAAGACTGCGGCTTGTAATCAAAAGGCTTGAGCAACATAAATTCTGGACTGCTCTGCAAAAGGTCTGAGATTGTTCTGGATTACCACAAAGACTGGATTGGTTCCCTTTACATCGTATGGAGGACTGCGTAGATACTGTTTGGGTTGGATCTACTGAAGGGTTACTGGAAAGTACCTCTTACCCCTCGTGTCTCTACCATTTCAGCTTTTGTAACTCCCGACAGTTTTTCCGTTTTTCCCTTTAAGCTTGAGGTGGGTGCCTCTTCGGTGGGTGTCGGAGCTGTTCTCCTGCAGGAGGATGTGGATGGAGTGGATCACCCAGTATGTTACTTCTCCAAGAAGTTCAACCCCTGTCAGTCCCGTTTTTCCACAATCGAACAGGAGACCTTAGGTTTGCTCCTTGCTCTGCAGTTTTTTGAGGTGTACGCCGGTTCTAGTGCGCTGCCCGTAGTCGTCTATATCGATCACAACCCATTGGTGTTCCTGGGTCGTATGTATAACACCAACCAACGTCTCATCCGCTGGGCTTTAATTATGCAAGGATACAATCTAGAGATCTGTCACAAAATTGGCTCGGACAACGTTTTGGCTGATGCCCTCTCCAGAGTGTGTTCGTCCTGTGCGGTCTGTGTATGTATGGTGGTCGTTATTGCAGTGTAGGCTACCTGGGTGGGATGGGTGCACAATGCCTTCTCGTTTTGTTGCGCACCACATGCAGGTTTGCTCTTTTTGTGTGGGTGTGTTATGACCCCTGTCGTTGTGCTGTCTGTGTGTTCTGTATTATGTTCTCTCCCCGTCTTTTTGTCTCCCCCCCCTGAGTGGTCCGTGCCTCATCCCTCGTTTACCCACTCACCTTGTCCCTCTACGACGACCAATCGGCAACCCCTGCTTCTGGCTATTAAGGCCGCTCCCTTTGACATCCGAGAGAGCTGTCATAACAAGAGAACCGTGTGTGTGTGTGTGTGGTCCGCTTTGTTGTGTCAAGTTTGATCTGTGCTTGTGGATTTTCGTACATGTTCTCCCTGTTTGTTTTGCATCATTAAATATTAGTTCCTTTTAATGCCTACACTCGGTGTAATGCTTTTCATTTCCCACTGGCAAGGAACAAGGGGACAGGCAAGCTACCCATGGGTCTACACCACCCATCACGTAGTTGGCTACCTGTTGAGGAACACTAGGTAAGGAGCGGGTGCCACCCATTGTATTTCTGTTTAGTTAGTGTTTGGTTAGGCAGGCAGGGCAGTTTTACTCTGTTCTATTATTTGGCACCGCTCTCCGTTCCCTTGCACCCTTGTCGGGGTTGTTAGTTATAATAAACCACCTTTTGTACTATACATGCTTGTGTCCAGTGTTCCTTTAATACTGAAACCATCTCCCCATACATTTGGGTTAGCAGTGTTGCATCCCCCTGCCCTGCCCTAGGCACGCAACATCTGGGGATGGTACTGTATGTAACACCGTCTTTATTAATCTCTTTTGTAATTTATGTTTTGATATCTTTGATCTCCTAGACTCCTTGCCTCCTTGTATTGAAGCCTGTCTTTTCAGTCACATCATCTTTCAGTGAAAGCAACTCTAAATTTAGACACATTTTTCATCTCTCCACGCATTTTGTCTTTTAATAAAGCATGCATCTACTCTGTTGCTGGTACTTACAGTGTAGTGTTCCAGATAGCCACTGACGGATAAAAAGCAGGGAGGGGGGACAGAGCGTGAGGTGAAGTAATACGAGTGAGAGAGGAGATGGATTTCTAAAACCTCCTAGATGGGAGGAAGGGTATTAAACGGAGGGTGGAGGATGATGACCGAGGGAAGGAGGAGGTGGGGATCAGACACCGAAGGAGAGGGGACATGAAGACAAACAGCCCTGACTGAGAAAGTTGAGATTTCAATCAGCGCTGTGATCTTCACTCCAGCTGCCCAGGAAGCATGAGCATGAGGAAAGATAAGAACAAGATACAAAAACAATATTTTCAGCAGTACTTTTAATTTTATTTGAAAGAAATTACGACTTGCTGACAGGAAATGAAAGCTTAAAACTCCCCTGGTGAACGTTGAGGGTACATGAAGTTAGAATAAAACAGTTAATTCACCAGACAATCATGTGTTGACTTGGTCCAGAGACCTTTAGTTTCTCTGATTACCCAGTTTCTGGTGACAGATTATCTTTAATGGGATTAACAGCAGGATATCACACCAGTCACATTTCCTTTTATAGTTTTAAATATCAAAATGGAACCGTTTTTCTCATTTTGAAACGTTGAAATTTGACTCAATACTTTTACAGGGAGGACAACTGCATCCTGCAGGGAGATCATTATTATAATTCTGGGATTATTACACAGAATATTTAATGACATTACTCCAGAATGGGGGTGGTTTAAAAATAATGTTTGTAATAAAATGTTACATCAGCTTGAATTCATTCGCTTTAAGCATCCTGCAGTATTTAAATTAAGATGAAATATTTATAACCGGGTCACTTGCTTATCTTGTGAAGACCACCACAAGAAAAATGCGTCCAATTTTGTCTATGTCAATGATTTAAACCATAAGCCCAGTGGGACTCCTGCAACAGCCTCCACAGGGGGTGTGGAACAGCAGTAACTGGCATGCAGCTGTGGAGGGAATGGAGGTGAGTGACAGGATGCACATTGACAGGGCTGAGGAACACTGTCAAGAGGGTGTCCAAGAACAGAGAGACCTGTGCGAGACATGTCGACCGAGGGGAGGCTGAGTATCGACTGAGAAATCGATGCGAAACGCGATGCACGACGCATATTCAATCACTCTGACAGGTCTCCGCCAGAGTGTCGTAGTTCACGGCTTTAGCTTGTGTGTGTGATTACAGCCAGTCAGTTGTCGACTGCTCTATCAGAATTTTTCTCTGGTGTTCACGCCGTGATATGACCTCGTTCTATCAGTGTCAGTTGACGTTATCGATCACTTCCCATGATGCCGTCTGGGGATGTGGGCAGTACCAGAGAGACTGGCCTTTTTTTTTTACGATGTGTGTGAAGACCAGTGTTGTAGTCAAGACCACCTAAACCAGCAAGACCGAGACCTTCAAAATGTGGTCTCGAGACCGGTCTCGAGCACTGGTGAAGACTGTGTGAGTTGTCTGCTGACTCTGAGTGAGATGCAGCCACATGGCAGCAAAGCAGAAGATTTTCAGCACCTCTGAATTAAACATGCTGGGACAATCCTCGAGCTTCCTTCCACTGTACCATACCAGGAAATGCACAACCCTCTTTGGCTCCTCCGCCTGTGGGGAGCTCCACTAAATCAGAATTTTCTTTAAGACCCTGGCAGAGTGTTATTTAGAGGTGCTATCTTCCAGTAAAATAATTTAGGTTAATGGATTTAGGTTATCATTGGAACACCCCCTCACACACACACAAATACATGTTTCTAGCTTGAGACAAAAGACCTTCTGCTCTCTATGTTGTTAATCTTCTTTAAGGCTTAATCCGGCTCCTTTTCTAAGACTCTTGTAGTCCGTTTGTGTTTCTCTCGAAGAAATAATGCTTTGTTATAAATGTATGAGTCTTGGGTCACAGGTTTACCCTCCTGCCTAAAGCAACTGTCTTTGAGCAGAGCTCAGGACAGGCCAATCCACATTACAAAACAAGAAGAATGTTTGTACATTAGAATAATGAGTGTTTGGTTGTCTGTATGGGGGAGGTATTTCTATTGGCTGAGACCAGATTGTGCCTGAGTGGAGGAGAGGCGGGCAGAGAGAGGAGGGCAGTGGATTGAGATGTGAGGAAACGGCGATGGAGTGAGGAGAAAATGAGGGAGGTGTGGGGAGGAGGCCCATAAAGGAGGTGGATAGGAGGAGGGAGAGACGAGACAAGGAGAGCGGGAGAGAACGCTGCAGATGAAAAGGCAGGATTAGAGGAGGAGGAGAAAGGGATGAGATCAAGGGAATAGCGAGACGAGTGAAAGGAGATGGAGTGATGAAGAGGAGGGATAGATGAGATATGGAGGGGTTAGGAAAGGGAATGGACAGATGAGGGAGGGAGTGAGATGCCCTCACAAAGGAGAAAAGAAGAGGTAAGAAAAGAAAGAGAAAGGTAAATTGCAGATGATTGAATGGGATGGAGAGATGTGCTTGAAGGGATGGAACGAGGCAATGCGGAGATGAGATGGGGAGGCCGAGGAGGATAAGGAGTGTGTTCATGTAATTCACTCAGGGTCAGGCAAAAGCGATTTTCTATGCAGCGCACTTGTCATTCTCTGACAGCACACTTGACACAAAGTGAACCCTCTCAAGATGGGCATGCCTCATTTGGGACTTGTCAGAACCCACTTAGCACTCAGGCATCCCTGGCTAAGCTCCTTGACAGATTCCCCTGGTCTCTCTGGAAGAATGTCCTGCCTGCTAGCTGGATATCTGGGGTGCATCCCTCTCACTTACACACTGAAACTGAAATGGTTTAGTCTGATAGTTGAGCTCTGTCAACTCGCCTCATTTGCTCTGCATGTTAAAATATCAGAACAGCTGTAGAATTTACAACCCTGCAACAGCACACGCCTACTTAATTTCTTGTTTAAATATACATCGTCCAGATGCTAGCCCAGTTATTATTAACCATAGCTTTCCCAGTTCTCATCCTAGAGAGTTCCAGAATGCAGTCCACTGACTAGTCCCAGTGTTGCGTGTTCTGTTCCTAGTTCAACATTCTAGCCCACATTCTAGACCCAGAGTTCCGTTCCCAGACAGCTGAAAATTCAAGACCCAGTGTTGCGTTCCTATTGATGAAGAAAGTGTTTTGGCCGTCTCTTCATTAACGGAGTGACTAAATTCAGTTGAGTTCTGGATTTTAATGAGTATTATCAATCTGCAGATTGTGAGAGAACCAGATATCTGACAAGAATTGAGAACAATACCAGGCTTAGGTCTCAATCATGTCTCTCTCAGCTCTGGAGGCCGGAGGACCATCTTTTATGGGGCACAAGAATGTAAACATGGATAGTGACAGTCAGGCAGTAATTATATTACAACAGTCTCAGAGAAAGAGAGTCACAGCTCCCAGCCCATGACCACTCTCAGGGCAGAGAGAGATCATAGGTGGAGCTCTCCCTATCGTCATCATCATCACAAGAGACGTTTACACAGTACTTTCTCCTGACCCCGAACATCTATTCAACTGAGTCAGGAGTCAGGTGGCTGGGCGGTGAGGGAGTCGGGCTAGTAATCCGAAGGTTGCTGGTTCGATTCGATTCACCCTACTTGCCTCGGGGGGAATGTCCCTGTACTTTCTGTAAGTCGCTCTGGATAAGAGCGTCTGCTAAATGACTAAATGTAAATGTAAACTTGACAATTAGACATAATCTACTCTTATCAATAGCAAACTCACGTGAGAACATGCTAACTATTATCCAATGACTAGTTATATTGATTAAATAAAGTTCTATTGATTAGTGAATAATGTAAGTACACAGGAAATCCCAATTTCCTCCACACTAGACAGCTGTACATTCTAGACCCAGTGTTGCGTTCCTCGACAGACTTTGCTCGAGAGGTCCTCCTAGCTCAGACGGTCGCTGCCAAGCCAGGCAGGCTGATTGACTGGCAGACTAAAGACCCCTGGCATCCATGTCCACTGGGTCTAGCTAAAATCTGCACTTAAACTTAATGTCCCATTCGCTTATGTGTATATCCAGATCTCTACCGCAACTGTGTATCCAGCTCTGCTTTCTACCTCAGCTGTGAATCCAGCTCTGCTCTGTCTCCCTATAATATCCCTTTTCTCCTCCACGTCTGTGTAATCTGCAGCCTCTGCCATGGATCTGATCATGGCTTTGTTTGCCCAATCTCTATGGAAACGGTAGGGTGAAGATTAGATACCCTTTGCTTCAGATTAGACAAATACATGAGGGATTTGTCACTCTTAATCCTACTATGCAGATCTACAATACTGCGAGTCACTGAAGGAGGTCAGATTAAAATATCTAATATTTATACCCTGCGCAGCTTGATGTCCAAATAACTTGGAGCAAGAGTGGGACATGCTGTCTCCAGCTCCTGGTTTAGTCCCCTGTGTTTATATGAAATCAATAGTTCGATGGATGCTACAAACATTTGATTTCGAATGATGTTGTGGCTGGAAGATGAGATGGTCTAGGTTGTAGAGTTCTGTAGTTATTCTGGTATTTGTGGGACTTTGGTCCAAATGTGATGATTCAAAGGGCCAATAAGTGACCATACGCACTACATAAGTGAAGCCTAGTTCAGGCATGGCACTGAGGCAGCGTACGTCATCTCACTCATCAACTACACCTGTCTAACTTCAAACCTACAGGTCCATGTCCGTTAAGGCGGTACTAGAAATGCCGCATGGATACATGTACACTCACCCCTGATAGTCTGTGCTGCTGCCGCCCTCCACCATCCCCTTCTCCTCTGCGTTGTCTGTATGTTACTGTCCATCAGGGGAATTTTTACTCTATTTGCTCCCTGCCTCATATTGTATGTATGTTGCTAGCTAATGCTTAGAGGCAGGGAGTGCTTCCCTTATATACATCCACTCGACCAAAGTCAAACCTATTTCCATGTCTATGGCTATCGATAAATGGTCAAATCAATACGTGCCTTGACTGAACCACAATATCTGATTGATGAGCATTTTAGCTCGAGTTGTCATTTGCTGCCCTCTGTTGGTCATTGATAGTAACTATTTTTGTGCTGTCTGTAGTAAGATATACTTCATGTGACAGGCTTGTGTGTTTGTATCGTAGAGAGTAGAGAGTAGAGAGTAGAGAGTAGAGAGAGAGATTTATTAGGCGGTCCCAGTGTTGTTCAGCTGGTGCAGGGAGTCCCTCCCTTCAGCAGGCTGTGGTTGACCCTCCGTCCGGCATGCTGTCTGATTTACAACCCCAGGACCTCCTTTTCTCTGGCCTCACTCTTCCTCCATCTCCTGCCTGAGCTCACTGCAGGTTCCAGAACAGTTGCGAGCAGATGAGTAGACAAGCAGCCAGCGTCTGGGAGACCTCTGACAGACAGATGGCAACTGGTGGTGAGTGTTGAATTGAACACTCTTAACGTTCCTTAACAGGAGTTAAGTGAACTGTTTGTTACTTTGTTTGGGATGTGCTAAGGGAAGACTTATCGTGGATCAATCCGACAGAATGCACCTATGATTTTCTTTCTGATAGTCATGTTGTAGTTGGATGAATTATGTGGATGAGGTTAGAAAGATAGAGAATTTTTCATGTTTGAGTTAGGAAAGTCTTCTTTTGTAGCACTTCCCATGCTTTGTGTTGTGATGTGACCTGTGAAGAACAGGTCTTAGGCTTATAGGCTAAGTGCTGTTTGAGCATACAGCAGTTCTAAAGCCTGCTTGAGTGACTGGCCACTTGGGTCGGTACCTCCAAAGTGGTGAGACTTGCTTGCGAAAACTCGGTGGTGGTTTTTAACTTTCTCCCTTTTGCTAAAGGAGCAGTCATATTTTGAGGTCTTGCCTAGCACAAGCTATTTTCGCTGGGCTGTCTACTGCATTACTTTAGAAACAAGTGTTCCATATTTAGGAAGAGAGCTGAAACATCGACCATGTTTGCTTAATAAATAATCACGCCTCACATAATGACTATGAAATGGGTTTTCTCATGTTGGAATTTACCTATAATTGGATGTATCCGCACAGCACTGTATAAACAATAAAGGAGGAATCATGGCAACAGTGAGACTGAGCCTGGTCATGTGGTCAGAGCAAGGTCTCTTTCCCAGGAGAGGCTACTGATGCCTGGGAGAACAATGTGGGACAGACGAAGCAGACTTTCCTGTCGTTGTCGGGAGTAAGGTGACACCACGGTGTCCTTCTCAGCACCCACCCCCTCCTCCTCAGACCTGACACGTTCAGTGTTTCATGTGTGTGTGTGTGCCGGGAGGGGGGGTTGGTTTAAAGATGGAGAGCACTTTAGGCAGATCAAAGCATGTCTTTGATTGTGTCTCCCATCACCTCCAATTTGGACTGCCGTTGGAGTGCGAACGTTTAAAAAACAAATGAACTACACTTACCACTTGTACCACTAGTGTAACAGGCATGCCATGTCTATCAAGCTCTCGGGGCGATGCTAAATCATGTGGTCGTATTCACAATAGGCTGTTTATCTGGCTCAGTGTGCTGCGAGGGTCTGGAAGAGGCTCAACACTGTCTGTCTCTCTCTCTCTATTTCTCTGGACCCTAACCTCATTTTTGCGAAAGTGAAAAGCAGCCGGATATCAGGCCGTGGTTGACCCTAGGGCATGTCATTTAGCAAATGAATGGCCTGGTTTTCCGGACAGTTGAGCCAGTCACAGAGTATCATACCACGAGACAAGTGAGCCCACAGTGTTACTTCTCACAGCACAAGACTGTTTGGGGGCACATTTGCATACGGAGATGGAGACCATGTAGAGGGAATGGTATAAAAACACACAAATCGTTCTTATTGTGGGGATCTATTGTGGAGAGACTGTTGCCTGTGCACAGAGGCTGCCATAGTTGAAATACAACTCACCATCTGAGGATGATAATGCTAGCTACCCCATTAAAGAAAACAAAACAAACCTTGTCATGTAGTATAATCTCATGTAAAAATGACTTATCTTAAGGGGGTCATTTCCATTTCCAAACGTCAACAATGTTTTGTAAATTATTCAACCATAGTATAAGTTTTTACTAACAACTTACCAGACAATTTAATGTGACATACGCTACATTCCTATGTTCATAAAGTATTCATCAACATTGAGTTGCCTGTTTTCAGTGCATTTGAGTAGTACATTACGGGTGGGAATCTTTTGGTACCTCATGATTTGAATTGATTCTTGAGGTCACAATTAGAATAAAAATTGTTTCACGATTTTTGAAAGAAATCTAAAAATGTGCAGTTTTACTGTATTGGCGGGGGGGGAGGTCTGAACCAGTCGCTCAGGGTGAGAATTTCTGCAGAAACTGTCAGAAACCGTCTCAGGGAAGGTCGAGGGTTAGCTAACCCTAACCCTGACCCTAACTGCCTGGTTTTCGGACCCCCCCCGGACCCCCCCAATACAGTAAAACTGCACATTTTAGAATGGCCTTTTATTGTGGCGAGCCTAAGGCACACCTGTGCAATAATCATGCTGTCTAATCAGCATCTTGATATGCCACAACTGTGAGGTGGGTGGATTTTCTCTGCAAAGGAGAAGTGCTCACTAACACAGATTTAGACAGATTTGTGAACAATATTTGAGAGAAATAGGCCTTTTGTGTACATAGAAAAAGTCTTAAATCTTTGAGTCAGCTCATGAAAAATGGGGGCAAAAACAATTTTGTCCATCCATCCGTCCATCATCTGCCGCTTTTCCGGGGGTTGGGTCGCGGGGGCAGCAACCTAAGCAGGGAGGCCCAGACTTCCCTCTCCCCGGCCACTTCCACCAGCTCTTCCTGGGGGACCCCAAGGCGTTCCCAGGCCAGCTGAGAGACATAGTCCCTCCAGCGTGTCCTGGGTCTTCCCCGGGGCCTCTTCCCAGTGGGACGTGCCCAGAACACCTCACCTTATAATTTTGTTCAGTGTGTGTGTGTGTGTGTATGTATGTATATACTGTATATATATATATATATATATATACACATACATACACACACATATATATGTATATATATATATATATATATATATTTAAAAAAAACTAATAACAAAAAATCGAATCACATAAATTTGTGAATTGATCTGAATCGCCAGCAGACTGAATCGCGATTCAAATGTGAATCGATTTTTTCCCCCACCCCTAATGTACAACAGTACATTTTCTCTGCTCTTTTAGTGTCACTAAACATCCTTCTCTCAGTCGCACAAGATTTCCCACCAAGGTTTATAAAAGCACAAAGGCACATATCAACTGTCTGGTTACCATGTAGGTTAAAGTAGAAACAATGTGGTTGGCCGTTTGTCTACACTATATGCATGCTTTCTGACACATTATGAAACTGTGACCTTCGGTGTGTTGTCTGTGATGTTTGTTTATGAAAAAAAATTATCTTTCAGACGCTGATGAGAAGCATTGACCTGGCATAAAACGAGTGATTCAGTAGACCATGTCTTGTTTAGATGGAAAGTCCTGAAAAGAGGATCTGCAAAGGTTATTGGTCCTAATCAGCCTCAGTAAACGTTTACTCTGGACACCAGACCGGTCTGTTCAGGATGGTATTCCAGGTAGCGGGTTTAGTGAAAACTCTCTCACATGCAGAATTCACCTGCCATTTAATGAACATCTCACTGTATACTGCATCCATGCTCTGTTCAACAGGATCAGAATCTGCAAATCGTTTTTTATATTGATTATTCTCATAATGTCAGTGTAACTGACAATTCGACACAAGTCTGTAAATAAACCTATAGGGTTAGCACTACCTTAGTAGCTAACAGCGCACTAAGGTAGTGCTAAGTGCTAAACAAAAACAGAGACATTTCTCTTATCTGAATCTGTTATGGACCCAAATAGCCAATATGAATCTTTTTCGATGGCTCTGCGGCCCAGCAACTCAACTTTCATAAAATTTTGTTCAGGAAGCCTCAAACCCAATGCTAAACCTTAAAACGATAACTAATATGATGCTCTTGTCTTCCGTCGCTGGCGCTGTATCAGACGCTGGCATAGTGATTTGTGACTGATTGGTGAACTGTGGAAATATCCTAGATTGAAAAAATGCGCTGCCATATGTCAAAAGAAATGCTTCTTTTAACAAGATAAATTTAATGTCAATCAGCATCCAATTGCCAGGGGTAGCGAATTATATTTTGGGGTGGCCAGTCCGATATCAGGGGGGTCCAGTCCACCCCGGCCACCCCTCTGGCTCCGCGACTGGGAATACCCCCCAGGTTACGATCAATCTTGGTGTTTATTTTATTTGAGAAATCCTCAGCAAAAATCCTCCCCCAAAAAACGTTTTTAGTGCCCGTTTTCCTCGGCCAACACAACAAAGGACACTCGTCAACAGGCAGCACAATTGTAGGAAGTCTCTGAGAAGGTCACACCTAAGTCTAGGGTCCTGTCCAGGGAAAGGCTCTGGATGGCCACGGTGATTTACGGCGAGTGCTGGGCACTGAGGCCATCAAGAGCTGCAGCTGCGTCACACAGCGGCTCTTAAGGGGTCAGGGGTCACGGCTGAGGAGGCCTGAGGAGTGTGTGAGAGTCATTTGGAGAGGAGGTGGGACACACACACACACACACACAGATGCGTATACACACACATGCACGCACATACACACACTGTACAAACACAGACAAACACATGCCTACACACTTGATGGGAACAGTACAACCAGTTCTGTCACTAGGCCTCTTCCAGATAGCTGGATCAGTGTTGATATTGACTAGTCAGTCTTTGATGCATTGTTTACATCAGTGTTCCGGAATCTCTGGCGTCTGTGTTCACTTCCCTTGGCGTGTGTTTCAGGACGGCTCGCTGGGGAACATTGCTGAGCTGGCTCAAGAGTACTCTGCCTTCTACGGAACCTCTCTCAGCGACGTGAGCGACAGGATGGACGAGATTCGAAAACGCAAGGTCGTCCAGGACGCCGACGCGGTAAGTAACCCACCTCTTTTGACGTGCGTGCCAAGCAGACTACGCTTTCCTAGATGTCTGTCTTTGGATGGGGTTGGGTTTATATCCGTGGTAGAACATTTGACTGTAGATCTAGAGGTTGCAGGTTCAAATCTAAGCTTGGGATAAAAGTATCTGCTAAATGAACACATTATTATTCAGTATACATTATTGATTATGCAACTATCTCTAGTCTTTATGCAATTATATGGCCTGGAAATGGCCTTCTGGTGTATTTTTACATTGTAAGGATGACATGCATGCTTTTTAAGTGCAGTGAGTCACCTGGGTGCGCATGTCTGTTCTAAAAGATGAGTCTCAACTCTTCCCTTGTTGGTGTGTTTCAGGGGAAGGTTGACTCAGTCTCCACATCCCTGCATCTTCGCTTCCAGATACAGGTGAGGCCACCCCCCTTCCCGCACACACACACACACACACACTCACACACAACCACCCCACGTACATACACATCCACCGACACCACTCCCCTTCCCACACATACACTCACACACAACTATCCCCACCACAAAACCCCCAGGGCAAAGGCACTTCCTGGTCCAGTGCGTCACCGAGCAGGGCAGTGGAATTGGCCTGTCATGGTCAGGAAAACCGACAGTCATGTCACAGTCATGCCTCACTGAACATAACACAAGCCTTGGAAGTGTGTCCCAGTGTTTTCCCAAAGTGTAGCCTTTTATTGGTTTGTTCGTTTTTTGGGGGTTTGTTTGATTTCATAGTGACATTCAAATCATGCATGTCTGAACAATCTCTCATTTTCTCTCCCTGCAGGAATCTCTGGGCTTCAACAGTACCATGTCCACCCCCGAGACAGAGAGACGGTACGATCCTCCCAGCCTCCCCTGAAATCCTTAAACCTTAATAGCAGTATTATCAGGATTTTTTTTAATAAGTAGGGTTGGCCAGGCAGTATTCTTAGCCATGTTGTTATTAGTGGTAATACGTGTGCTCTTGGAGGTACAGTAGTGAACCTGTTCTTCCTGTCAGCGGAGAGAGTCGTGTTTATCTCACTTCCTGCTGACCTCAAGTTCCTCTCATGATGCGTCCCTCTAGGAAAGACCTCACTTCCTTCCTCCGATTGTGTGTTTGGAAGGATGGATTGCTCTTGTAGAAAATCTGAGTTGGGGTGTCGGTCACGTCATTTGTTGGTGAAAGCAACCCGTTATTTGCTTTGACTAGCAGCTCTACGGCTCATTCTGTCGGTCAGTTGGTCCACACAAATGACATGCACTTACGTGGTTGCAGCTATTGTGAAGTTGCAAATGTTTACATATAAACCGTAAACATTTATAGAAAAAGATGATCCTATAAATCAAAGACCAAGTGTACATTTGAAAATGGTGTGTGTATATACACTCAGTAAGAAATGCATCAACCCTAAAAAAGTTTTATGTGTTGCAGTCCCTGGGAAAAAGCATGTTGCAGTGTCTTGATTAAGCTTTGGAACAGGTTTTATGAATGGTGGGTTTGACTGCCCCCTTCTGGTCAGTTTACATTTACATTTAGTCATGTAGCAGACGCTCTTATCCAGAGCGACTTACAGTAAGTACATGGACATTCTCCCCGAGTCAAGTAGGGTGAAGTGCCTTGCCCAAGGACACAACACCATTTTGCACAGCCGGGAATCGAACCAACAACCTTCTGATTAATAGCCCGACTCCCTAACCGCTCAGCCATCTGACCCCCTTCCCCCTTTGTAGACTGTAAATACTGGGCCTCATGGCTAACAGCATTAACAAGTGTTAATATCTAAGATGAAAAAGTGTTTGAGAGAGGGAGAAAAAGAGGGTCGGAGGAGAGGGCGGAAGAGAAAGAGGGAGTAGGAGGAAAAGAGAAAGATTGAGGGCAGATAGAGTGGGAGGAAGGGCGAGAGATATTGAGGGGGGTAGAGAGAGAGGGAGGAAGGGAGAGATATATTAAGGGGGGATAGAGAGAGAGGGAGGAAGTGAGAGAGATATCGAGGGAGGGAAAGAGAGAGAGAGAGAGAGAGAGAGGGAGGAAGGGAGAGAGATATCGAGGGGGGGAGAGCGAGAGAGAGGGAGAGGGAGGAAGGGAGAGGAATGTGAGGGCAGCGTTCTAGCTGGTGTTGCAGTAAAGCCCAGTATGTGTGTGAAAAGCCCCTATTGTTGCTGTGATGGTCACAGTGATCTGACCTCTGCTCATAAGCCAGCTTGTTTAGTTTTTTTTTCATCTGTGTTGACATCTTTGATTTAGCACCAGCATACCAAACTGGTAGAATGAAGGCCAGGGAACGTTTGTAATCTGTGGACTGGGAAGTGAGTAGAGAAGGTGGAGGTGTATTTAGCTGACAATGGTGATATAGTTAGCTGCAAGCATGAAGAAAAATGCATGGGAGAGCAGGTGAGATAAATCTTTCCATAACGTGTGTCTTTAGTGTTACTGGATCTACAGGATGACTTTTATTTTAACTTTAGGTTACTTTCTCTTTAGGGTTACCATGCACAAGTCTAGCTCTGAAGATGGATCAGGGGGTGAGTTTATGATTTGATCTTATATTTATTAGACTTGAGATCTGACAAGGTCTCTGAGATGTGTCTAACTGGACGTTACAAAAGCTGTTTAGATACACACAGGTATGCCATTCTACTGAACATTCAGATGGATGTACAGTATGGTTGGATATGTACACTATCATTCATAGGGTTTATGTACTGTACCTACGCGGTTGTTTTATCCAAACATTCTACATTCCAACTAAAACCTTTGTTATAGTCGCTGTGGTTTATTATCTGCGCTCCAGTGACTCAACTACGAAGTATTAAATTATTTTGTTTCTGATTGTAGGACAATGGGATGGGAAGAGAAAAAATAAGTCTTTCTGGCCAAATTTCCGTAAGTCACAGAAAGGTGGCATGCGACAGATGTCTAAAGGTACTTATACACAAATCAAGTATATGTCTTTCATGTAGAATATCATATACAGTACGCTATATGGCCAAAACCGTTCAGAGAACAGTCAAGGCAGATATTAGAGCAAAGTGGTGACCAGCTCCAAATCAATGCTCATGATTTTGGAATGCGAGGTATGACAAGCAGGTGTGTGTATACTGGGCAGTTGTCCACATACTTTTTGACCGTACAGTGTATCAGATCTGAATGTAAATATCTATGATATCCACAAACATCCACTGGAATGCTCATGCCGGCGGTTGTGTCAGCAGGCGAGGACATTGGCTTTGTGGCCAGTGACATCACCATGAGTGATGAAGAGCGCATCCAGCTGATGACGATGGTGAAGGAGAAGATGATCTCCGTGGAGGAAGCCCTAGCGCGGGTACAACCTCACTTCCTGTCCCAGATGACGTCAATACTTTTGCTAAACATGTTCAAGATGGCGTTGGTGCTCGGTCTTCTAGCTGCCTGTGACGGATCAGATCCAATACTCTTTTTGTCTTGCTGTTCACAGCTGAGGGAGTTTGAGACCCAGAACAAGCAGTCCTGTAGTGCTGAAGCCACAGAATGGATGGATCCCCTCTGTCCCAACCTGAACGAGTCCTTCAACTGCAACGTGAGTCAGCACAAAAGACACGAGACACGGCCGTGCCCCCTCCCACTGGGAACAGAGTGCATTCTGGGCACTGGAGAGCACCAGGGCCTCTCGTACTTCTGTGCTGTTGAGCTGTTGTAGACGCCCTCGCTTCCTCTACCGTTTTCTCCCTCTCTCTCTCTCCCTCCCTTGCTCTTCTTCTTGCTCTCTCCCTTTCCCCATCTCTCTCCCTCTCCCCCTCTCTCTCTCTCCCTCCCTCCCTATGTATGTCCATGTCCTGGCAGTGAACCGGGGCCCCTCTAAGCCCCTCCAGCCCCCCAGGGCCCTCTCCCATCTACAGGGCTACAGGCAGACTTCTATTCATCCCAGTGAAAGCGCTAACCCCCTATTGTGCTGCTCTGAGCTGGGTGATTCAGCACACAGCTCTGTTGTGCAGGCTGCAGCGCTTTCATGCTTGGGTGGGGTGATTAGGGGGCTCGGGTCCAGGGCACATTTTTCAGATTTGTCTGGATGGATTCCCTATTTCTCTGTTCCCTCTGTTCTCTCCTCGCTCTCTCTCTCCCTCTTTCTTGCTGTCTTTCTCTCTCACTCTGTCCCTGTGTCTTTCTCTTTCTCCACTTATATGAGCAGTATTTGCACTTCTAAAAACATCGAAGCATTAACACGTTTGCTTTGGTAGGTGATTATAGGTGCAGTCTGTGGGTTACTTATCAGAAATAATAAAGTTTCTCTTCTGTTCTCACAGCGTCTGTGGCTCCAGGAATAGAGCCTGCGTGGTCAGGACACACACACAGACACAGACACACACACACACACACACAGACACACGCACGCAGACACACACACACACACAGACACACGCACGCATGTGGGAAAGACTCAGACGTGTCTGGTGTGTGGCCAAGTTCTGATGGCTATTGATGGTCTCAACCATAGGACCTACATTAGAAGTTAGATGCACAATCTCGCACACAACAGACGTGAAGAGACGTTTGTTGGTAGACTGATATCATAGCCGAATGTCACGAAACATCTGTTCAGTCCAGCTTGCAAACCTAAAGTATTATTTCCCCTCACCAAAAAGCCCCTTCTTACCCATCTGTGTATGTAGATGATAGACCACAGGGGCTTCACTTAGCCTGCAGCTCTGCAGTGTGGTTTGTCTGCTGATGCATTTATGGGGACCGCGAGGCTGCTCGTGGCTTCTGCTGCTACACATGCTCTTCACCGCTTCAGTCTCTGACGTACATAGCCGCTCTGTCTGTGTGTCTGTGTGTGTGAAATGGTGAGCTGTATGTCGTTAACACCAAGCAGAACACATGAACTGACATTTTTTGGCCAATTAGACAGGCCTTTTTTTAGGCTTTTTTTCTCTACCATCCTGATGAACACCAAACATTCAACACATACTGTTTCAAAGCTCAAATCGGTCAATGGTCTCAAAACCTACTGTTCATGGACCTTGTACAGGACTGACACTTGTACTGAATACATCTAAATGGAAACCCTCCAACCAGACCAGGAGGGTTATTGTCCGTGAGAGTTAGTACTGCTTGATTTGGCAAAGTTATTTTTCCCCTGTGCACTTCAGTGTCCTTACACTGACAGACCGTACATATGTTAACAGCCTGTAATGTAGCTTGAGGCGAATCAGATAAGGACCCTTTCCATCCTCGCCTCTGCTAACAGTTGGCTCCTTCTCCCACAGTCATGTGAACTGTCGGACACCGAGCAGGAGGAGTCTGGCACCTTCAGGAGGCTCCACAAGCTGGTCTCGTCCACACGCAAGGTGAAGAAGAAGCTGATACGGATAGAGGAGACCAGGAGAGTTGGACCAGAGGGTAGGAGCAGCAGCGGTCAGCCGTGCATGAGACACAACCACACCTGGCTACTGTGGATGAGACGATTTTTCAAAGATTTGTGTGAAAGATGAGCTGAAACTAAATTTGTTAAATTGTCAACCAAGCACTCATTGGGATAGATCACAGGCAGTGTTCTACAAATGTCTGAGGTTTCCCAAAGTTTGAGTTCTGTATACCAGGCTGTTAGTTGACCATGTCCACCTGCACCCTGTGGCCGTCTGTCCTCCCGTTCTCTCCAGAGTGTGTGGCGAGCTTGGATGGTCCCCTCCACGTGGACGACGGCTTGTCTCTGTACTGCGGGGTGCAGAAGAAGCCCGCTCCCTGCCCTGTGGAAGCCCTGGCGGCCGCCGTCCGCGACCAGCTGAGCCCCCGCAGCCCGGCCAGAGACTCGGACAGCCTCACCACCTCGCCCTCCTCCAGCAGCCTGGACACCTGCGGCAGCCACAGGCTGCTCCGAGCCTTCAGCAAGTCTTCCGGCAGCAACCCAAGCCTGCAGGAGAAAGGGCCTGGTGGCGGGGCCCGGGGGGAGGGCGAGGGCAGCAGCTCCTCCCTGTCGGAGGTGGAGAGCTGCGGAGGAGACGAGGCCAGGATGCCGCGCTCGGTGACGGATGGAGAGATCCGGCGAGGCCTCAGCCCGCTTAACTACCATGGGGTGAGTGGGGGGGTGAGAGAGGATGGTAGGGGGGTGGGTGGAGGGTAGGTAGGGGGGGTGGGTGGAGGGTAGGTAGGTGGGTGGGTGGGTGGGTGGGTGGAGGGAGGCGGATGGGAGGAGGGCAAGTAGGGGGGGGGTAATAGCTCAGGGGTAGAGCACACGACTCCAGATCAACAGGTGCCAGGTTCAATTACCCCACTGCGTTGCTATGGATAAAAGTGTCTACTAATTGAATACATTACATTAGAGGCAGCAGGCTCTAAGGCTAGAGTGAACCTGATCCACCAATCACAGTGAGGGCTTTGTCGAGTAAGCCACTCTGTATAATGCGTTATTCAGACGTAAAAAAAAAAATACATTTGTTTACTGTGAAGGCCTTCTTCAGAGTTCTTCCATTGATTGTCCGGTGTTGTGTTCTTCAGAGAACTTGCAGCTTTGGAGGCTTCGATCTGACCAACCGATCTCTGCACATAGTCAACTGTGACTGTGATGTCACTGTAAGTCTCTGCTGTTCACATGCTCTTGTCAGTATTAGCATTTCATACCACGGCCGTCCAACACAATATTCCCGTTACTTCTGAATCCTAGAACAAAGATGGAGATGGCTCCTCCAGAGAGGCTGCGAAGTCTCCGCCGACGTCTCGAATCTCTCTGGGCAAGAAGGTGAAGTCCGTGAGAGAAACGATGAGAAAACGCATTTCAAAAAGATACCACTGCTCTCTCTCCGAACAGGTACGTCATCCAAATCAAACACGCACACCGTTTTTTGTTTTCTTCTTCTCTTGAAAACTTCACTTTACAAGACAGTATTTTCTCCAGCGTTGTGTATCTGCCCCCCAGTCGAGCCCAGACAGGGCGTCCAGCTGCCCCCACTCCCCCCACCCGGACACACACTCCCTGGAGAAGCCCTCCCTGAAGCCTGGGGGCTCGGTGGAGAGTCTGAGGAGCTCTCTCAGTGGACAGAGCTCCATGAGTAAGTGTTCAACCAGTACAGGTCCCACATATCATAAAATAGAGACCGTCTCGCACTGCACTGACACCAACTTTGACTTATGAATGTTATTCAAACCACGTTGACCAGCTTGCTTTTCCCAGAACCTAGCTTCACCAACCTAGCTTCAACATACCAGTCAGAAATCAGTTAGACTTATTGTATAGATGCACTGATGTTCTGTACTTGCTAGTGTGTGTACTACATTCATTATCTGTACTAGGTGTACGCACTATATTCATCTGTATTTGTTGGTGCGAACCATATCTCCTCACCCCTTGGTAGTTTAAACAGAGTGATTCACCCTGTCCTCTGTCCCCTGTCCTCCTGTCCCTTCCTTCCCTCCCTGCCCCCTGCTCCCACCTCGTCCTCCTGTCCCCTGTCTCTGCTCGGCTGTGTGTAGGTGGCCAGACTGTGGGGACCACCGACTCCTCCAACAGCAACAGAGAGAGTGTGAGGTCCGAGGATGGGGAGGAGGATGAGCTGCCGTACAGGGGGCCCTTCTGTGGGCGCGCCATGGTGCACACTGACTTCACCCCCAGCCCCTACGACAGCGACTCCCTCAAACTGAAGGCAAGGGTGCACGCACACACATCCACCGAGCCGTTCAGTCACACCCTGTCTGGACAGGGCTGATCAGATGAACAAAAGACAGATTTCTTCATTTGTCAACCAGATTGATTCATTTAGATGTTGTTCAGGTTGTTGCACTGTCCTATCATCAGAATGAGGTAATATTGCACTTGAGATGGTGAAATACAGATTACCACTAAAATAGTCAGATGGGCTGAGTGGTTAGGGAATCGGGCTAGTAGTCCCCGCCATGCAAAATGACGTTGTGTCCTTCGGCAAGGCACTTCACCCTACTTGTCTCGGGGGAATGTCCCTGTACTTACTGCACGTCGCTCTGGATAAGAGCGTCTGCTAAATGACTAAATGAATTACTAAAATACTGTAAAGAAATTCTAGGATTTCCCACTGCACTTTCTATATGCACTATTAGTATGTTGCTTTGGATGAATTAATAAAAATGTAAAACACAGTGTTCAAAACCCTCTGAACGTGTTGGTGTGTTTTGGCTCCAGAGAGGAGACGTGATTGACATCATCAGCAAGCCGCCGATGGGGACGTGGATGGGCCTGCTGAACGGCAAGGTGGGCACCTTCAAGTTCATCTACGTGGACGTGCTAAGCGAGGAGCAGGCCAAGCCCAAACGCACGCGCAGGAGGAGGAAGAGCCGGCAGCCCAAGCCCACCTCTGTCCAGGAGCTTCTGGAACGCATCAACCTCAAGGTACCCAACCCAACAAAGCCCTTCTATTAGATACACTGAGCACAAGCAAGTACAGGTTACCTTAGTCTTACCAAGTGTCTGCTTAATAAATACAAATACTACAATGCACGGTAGTAAGTGCAGAAGATAATCAAGAACCAGCATGTGTTATTGATAATAAGAAGTATTTAGCAAAACAAAAAATATTTTTGTGAACACCTTAGATGTAGGTGCTTGTAATAAGCCTTATTAGCTAATAGGGCCTTATTAAGTCTTAAATCGATATATTAATGTTAATAATCATTTTATAAAGGCCCTATTATTTATTAACTAAGGCTTATCTCATCTTACAATAACACCAACCCTAGCCCTAATTCTACCTGATATTACAAAAACATATAGTCTTATCACAAATTAATAAGTATCCTTAAAGGGCCTTCCTACCTATTAGCTAATTCAAAAATTGTCTGGAACTAAATTGTTACCGCACTATAAGTTATGCTACACTATACTAAGTCACTGTGGACAGGGCTCGACCGTGCTGAAGCGTTTCGCTTGAACGGTCTGACCTCCCTGAACGCCTCCCTGTCGTTCTCCTCAGGAACACCTGCCCACCTTCCTGTTCAACGGTTATGACGACCTGGACACCTTCAAGCTGCTGGAGGAGGAGGACCTGGACGAGCTCAACATCCGAGACCCCCAGCACCGCGCAGTGCTGCTGACCGCCGTGGAGCTGCTGCAGGAGTGTGATGGTCAGTGAGCCGGGAAGAAACACTCACACACACAGTGTGGACCGTACTGGATACATACACACACAGTATTCAGGTTGTCATCGTTGAGAGCATGCTTGCTTAGGGAGAATGATGTTGTTGTGTGTTACCTGTATGCCTCACGCGCATACTCTCTCTCTGGCATGCAAACACACTCTGTCTCTCTCTCACGCTCATGGAGTTCATGTCTCATGTCACACAAAACACAGGCTTACATCAATGTTTGTTTTAAAAGTGTAGCTGTGTCTGACTGCCCCCTGGTGGTGGTGTGTGTACCCTGCAGGCAGCAGTGACCCGGAGCGTGGAGAGACGTCCGGGGGATCCCAGGAGAAGCTGCTCTTGGACCGGAGAGGCCTGCTGGGGGACTCGCCCCGGGACTCAGGCTGCTACGAGAGCAACGAGAACCTTGAGAATGGTAATGAAAGCCTTGCTCGCCTGTGATTCGCCTCTGACTTGCCTCTGACTGCCCTCCATCTCCTCCTCCTTCTTCTTTGCCATCTCAGACCTCGATCTGAAGGTTGGCATTCGTCTACAGTCTTCACGCTTGACATTCCAAACCCAACCTCCCAGTTTTCCTGCTGTACAGCAGAGAGAGACTTCTCGGCTGTACTAAGTCATTCTTTGAAACCTTATTTCTCCGCAATCTTAAAAAAAAAATATATATATATATTTCTCTACTTCCTGTCACACTTTTTCCGCCGGTTTTTGCAGCATCAGAGTAAAGGACTCCTCCATCCATCCACCTACAAGTGTTTGTACATCAAGGGGCATACCATTTCCTTTATTTGCAGTAAAACATTCCCCATTCATTCTCAATGGAGGTTACATAGTAGGCTGGAGTCTGCCTGTCTGCCTGTTTGAACAGGGGAGAAGGGAGTTCTTACTGGCACTGGCATTTTAGTCTGGCGTGGTTATTAGCCACCAAAACACAGGTTTAGTACGACTATTTCTTGATCTGCCTGCAGGTGCATCTTTGTGACATTCATCTCAGTGTGGCGGTGGGATAGCATTTGCTGAAATGGGTGGCTGCTGAACTGATGGTGTGACAAAAGCTGTAGTTTATAAAGACTTGCCTGATATTTTACTCATTTACTGTGAACGTTTGCTCAATTAATGATGATACTACCATATGACATCATTTTGTGGTTGGTTGTTTGCTTGGTTTAGGTCCTAACCAAGATGTACACATTATTCAAAGAAGTTGTTCTAATATTAAAGGATATGGTGAATGTCAGAAACCTTTGTGGAGAGAAAATGGTTTTAGAGTAGTGTATTTTCCACATGTATATTCCTCCCAAGATTTTTGTTGTTTTTGTGTGTATATTTTTCTAGTTCAGTACCATATAATGTTGCACAATATTTTATGATGTGCCTAAAAACTTCTTAATACAAATCAATACAGAGTAGCATTACTAAATAATCTAATAATGTGTTCAAATTTAGCATTTTGTGCAACAATTGTTTATCCAGTAAAATGCTGTTCTTAGGTCTGGAAAACCATCTTTAAAATGACCAGTGAAGCTTTGTGTTACAGAGATAGGGTTGTAATAAAGCTAATTTTAGTTCATTATATCCTTCTTTCACTTCTCACTCTGGAGGGTTCTGAACTGTATGATTGTCACAGTTGACCCTATGAGAATAAATGGTTTACTACAGTAATCTGCCTGCTTATTGCTGCTTTCTCTCAGCCATCAGTCATGCATACTCAAGTCTTCCACGCTTGATACTCAACAATCATGCACTTTTCTTTCCTTATTGTATGTCTCACTTCGCATTTTTCATGTCAAAACCTTGTTTTACACACTGCAGTAATACAGCTGAGCTAGACATGTAACGACACACTGCGCCTGTTTGTTTCAGGGAGGGACACAAAGACCTCTTCCTCCATGAGCAGGTCCTTCTCGGGTTTTGAGTCCAGTCACCTCCTTTCCCCAGAGCTCCCCTGCCTCCCCCTGCCCCTCCCCAGAAAAGCCATGCCACACCCCAGCCCTGACCAGCTTCTCTGCATGGCTCCCTCCCCAGCAGGGCCCCACCAGATCCCCAGGGGGCAGCACTTCCCCCAGGGAGTGAATCTGAGTCGCAGATGTGGGGAGATAGGAGGTGGAGATCCACACACAGACCTGGGGCAGCAGAGACGCGTCCTCTCCCTGGAAGACCTCCACCCAGAACAGGGGCTCCATGACCGGGTATTCCTTGGCCCAGTAGCCCCCAGGCTGACTCACAGCACCACCCTCCAAGCCAAGGAGTCTCTCCATCTGCTGAGGAGCCAGCAGACACATCTAGATGGGGCCCTGCTACTAACACAACCACCGCTCTGCTGTGGCCTGTCTAATTCTTTGGGCATGGACAAGAGAGACAAGACTAGTTCTTCCAAACCAGGCACACATCCCTTAATATGCCCTGTAGTCCAAGCTGGCAGGCCGAAGCAGCACACCGCTAACTCTTCCACGTCCAACCAGAGCTTGCGATCATTCCCACCAGTGACGAACGGGGAACATCCTTGTGAGTTCAAACCCCTGTCTGATGACACAGGTGAGGACGGCGTCGCTATGTTAGTGCCCACGACCCAACCCTTGACCCCCCAGCTTCCAGAGTCGACCCGGGCGGAAGGCGCCAGCAAATGGCTGGTATCAGGGCGGAGAACATCCACCATCCCCATGGATCTGGTCTCCCGGCTGGAGGAGAGGCTACAGGCACAGGGCATAGACCTCACGGCCGAGCCCTTCTCTGATAAGGTACGGCCGTGTCAGCTTTTAATGGATGATATGTAATATGTAATCAGCGACCTCTTGATCTGCAGTCAAATGCTCTAGCATTGAGCTAGACCAAACATCCTTCTGTTATGCAATGTCTCAGTTAGATGTTAATTCTGCAGCAAATTTTAAGTATTCCTCAATGCAATGATGCACTGTCACTCTCTTTTAATTGTAGTTTCTATTTTTATTGACTGCTGACACACTTACACAATAAGTACCCATTATTGAATCTATAGGTGTTTTGTATTTGTATCTCGGTTTTTTTATATTTTTAATCTTTAGGTACATATTTAAAATGTTCTGTATTTTTAATTGGATTCCATCTATGTATATCCTACTCTATCTAATGTATTGTTTTCTGGCAGTATGGTCGTTGTGGGATCCCAGAGGCTCTGGTCCAAAGGTATTCTGACGAGCTGACCCAGCCGCTGAGAGAGACGGCCTGGGCCCTGGACCAGGTCAGAGTCCAGCAGCTCAATCGGCAGCAGCGCACAGCCGTGAGTCCTCTCCACCATCACGTCTCTCAATCATTTACCTCATCTGGAACTGAAAAGTATGCCTTTGCTCTAACCGCTTTCTAAGCAGCCTTCCCCCTTGTCTTGTGTGTGTGTTCTACAGATTCCGTTTGGAGGCTTGGCCAGGATACATCGGAAGCTCCAGTCCCAAGCGCCTCTTGCCAATGTGGTTGGATAGATTGTGTCCATGCACCTGTACAACTAGTCACCGGCGGTCCTCAGATACAGCGTCTGACTGAGAGAGCTGCTTTCTAATGTGACATGGTCCGATTAGCAAAAGCAAGGGATCAGATCCAAGCTTGACAATGGATGCATGCAAGCTGAACGAACCTGGACTAATTTAAGGATAAATTCCAAAACCAAGATAATGGAGTGTACCTTTAGGAGGATTATATGATTAATCCCAACAGTCACCTTGTCATTTTGCCTATTTTTAATATAACAATATTTACATTCAGTATTGTTGAGTTACAGATGTGTATTAAAGCTTTTTGTGTGGGTAATGCAATTTGTTCAAGATTCATTCCCGAAAAATACAATTATTCAGCATTTATTTGAGAGCCAAGGCAAAACAATCAAAAAAAGCAAAATATTATTTACACATTTGCAAAAGCGTGTAAATTAAAGCTACCAGAACTCATGACTCACAACTGCACTGAAACAGTCCCTGTAATATCTGATGTATTAAACAACCAGTGTTTTACAAACATTTCCCAGCACAGCTTAATTGGAGGTTAAAACACCTAAAGGCATTCTCCATAATTTGCATAACCAATCGAGAACCTTTTCAGTGACAACAGATGTTAGTTAACCTGAGTTTTACTACAGTAAAGAGGTTTTGTCTGTTAAGGTGGCTGCACCTTTAATGTAATCAGTAGTGTGCAAAAAAAGCCAAACAAGCCAAATTGAATGTCATTTCCAATTTCGTTAATAAATAGCTAAATGATCATGTGTTTAAGTGCAAAGATTTTTTTCTGACTAACTGGAATCAGCAGATATCAGCTCCGCCGCCGTCGGTATGTATGAGAATTTGAAGCGCTTTGAGAGCCGCTAAGGTAGAAAACGCGCTATATAATTGCAGTCCATATCAGTGCAAGTGCCCACTCCCAACACAGTGTTCCCTCACAGTCTGGCCTTAGGTGGGTTCTCGTAGAGCCAGCTCCTGATAAGCCCCAGAGCGTCCAGGGCAGTCCCCCAGCTCAGGGCGACCCCCCAGCCCCCGTGCCCGTAGTTGTGCACCACCGGCACCTGCCGGCCCCCAAGCAGCACCAGCTCCCTTGCCACCTTGGGGTTCCTCCGGCCAGGCCTCAGACCCACCCACTCCCCCAGGACCTGTGCCCGGCTAAGAGAGGGCTCCAGTTGGCTGCAGCGCTCCAGGATGCCCTCGCTGTCCCCATGGTCCACCTCCAGCCTCCAGTCACCCACCTGCCGGGTGCCCCCCACGGTGACGCTGTGCGTGCCGGGGTAGATGTAGGTGAGGCCGTCCCCGTCCCTGATGAAGTGCTGCAGCCAGGGGGCCTGAAGCTTCAGCACCTGGCCTCGGACTGGGTACACCTCCTCATCACCCACCAAGGACCTGGAGCCCAGACCACAGCAGTTGACGATCAGGTCATAGCTCGGGCCTAGCTCTTCAAGGCTGCTCACTCTCTTTCGTATTATCCGACCCCCAGCTTTTATAAACCTGGAGAAAAAAAGAAATTGGGTCATGGAACAAAAATGTTCAACAAATGGTATTACTATGCTTTACTTAAACATTGATGTTTGTTTACATCTCGTTTACCTGTTCTCCAGCCATGGCAGGTAGGTGGAACATTCACATTTGATGGTGGTGAAGGCTTGACCAAACTTGTGATTGGGAAACTGTTTCAGTTCCCGCCCCGACATGGTTCGGAACCCCAACACGTATTCAGACCAGAAAGGATTTTTATCCGCAGGGACATCCTTGAAGATTTGCCACCTTGAACAAAATTAAATAAGATGATTGTACTATGAAACTGTGCCAACTGTAAGAATGTCCTAGCGGTTGTCACGTTGTGCAGATGACTGTTACCCTGAACTCAGCAACACTCCGGCATCTGAGGACTCCTGGGACTGAGCGATTGCCAGCAGGTGATCAAAGGACTCCTTAAACCAGCGACGCTGTCTTTCCAGAGGGATCTCTGCAGAAACATTAGGACAGCCAACCCAAATTAGCGGCCCGCGGGCCAGATCCGGTAGCCTGGTCCTAACCAGACTCTCGTATATTTCATTTGTACAGAGAGTCTGGCCTCGCTCCATTGACAAGCGTTGACTTCCTTGTAGGCGGGTACTCTGTTGAAGTTTAAAACTATTGGATCTGCCCAGAGCCACTCTGATCTGCCATAACCAATCGCTAGCGTTCACCTTAGCCAACTCTTTCACCACGGAGCTAGCTGCCGGAAAATCAAACTTTTCCCGAACCCCGTGGGGAGGAGGGCCACAACATCATGACCACCAACAAAACTCAGCAAGGATTGTTATTGCTCCGGCTTTAACTTATGGATATTCGGCAGCGTTGCCACAACCGCAGAATAGCTTCGCTCGCATCTTTCTCTGCCGCCATTACTGAACTACAACTCAAACTAGTGCACGACATCAACGTCATCGTTCTCAGCCACTCCCTCTGTTCGCTGATTCGCCGGTAGAAAATCAACCTGCAAAATCTGACTTACGTACCTCATGGCCAGACCTATGTACAGAAGCGAAAATAAATTTGAGCGGAAGTACGTAGGAGGGCAGAGCCAGGCTACCGCTGCTGGCCCGTCGGTCACATGCTAGCTGGGTCGCTTTACATGTAAGAGATCATAATGTTCATCCTTGTAACGAAAGATGATGTTCAACATACCTGGGAATTCTGAGGCGAATACGATCCCAGCAGCTACATCGCTGGTGGTGTCTGGGGTGAACTGATCAGCCAGCAGTGTTACTGAACAGAAGGGCAGTACCTCGGCGATGCAAACAGCGCTGGAGAACCCAACAACACCTGCCCCCAGCACAACAATCTTCACACTTTTCATGTTTGGTCAGAGCTTCGGAATAAAACATGTAACGATTAATGTTCTTACGGTGACTGTTTTCTTAAAAAAAAAAAGAGTCTAAATTAAGATGCATTGGAAATTCACTGTAGGCTATGGCACGAACAAAATACATGACCGTCAAATATCTTCGCTTTGGTCTAGAAGCCTATGTTCACAACTGCAACCGCTCTTGAATTTACATCAGAGAATGTGCTCTTTTTGTGAACAATTAAAAGATAGCCTATCTTACGCTAGGCTACATGATTCCAGTTGGTTGTTTTGCTTCAAATAACCTACTTTATTTTATTCATAGGCTACCAACCTGTTGAAGTGTTGGCAGGCGTGTGTCACGTATATATATATATATATATATCTATGGTCGAAAGCATAGACATATAGATCTATGGTCGAAAGTACATAGAATAACTCAATCCAGAACGTTTGCAAGTCAGTTGGTTCTGCGCGTGTGCGTGTTGCCCCAAACCTTAACTGCTTCTTTTACGACAATTTTACGCCAAGTACTACTCGATTGCTGAAAGGTAAGGTCCTGAAAGATTTATACATTTTGAATGTACTACTGGATATCCGAAGAGCCGCGGTAATGATGGCAGTTCTTATCAAGTGTTCAGTAATGACATCTGCAATTGTTTGGTCCGTCTGTAACATTGTCCAAACATTTTAAGACAAACGACTTCGTTTCATTAATAACAATGCTCATGCTAGCCGCTATACCCCTGAGTTAATTTGCTGATTTTACGGGGCTGTACACACATCTTCACCAGGATGTACTACATTTTTGCACAGATTTGTCCACATTATTGTCGGCTGCGATTATCTCAAATAATGCTCCTATAGTTTTCACGATATCTACTAGTTAGCATATCCTATATTCATAATGTTCCCCGCATCTCGCGCTCATTCAGTAATTCACATGCACCTCTATATTAGCAGGGGCCACAGCTGGCTTTTTGACCCCAACATTGTCCTAGCAAAAAAAACAAGACATCCCTCATGGACCTCCATTCAGAAGCACACAAGGACACAATCTTGAGCAAACTAGATAAACTGAGAAAAAGAGACTTGCTGTGTGACATCACACTCATAGTGGAAGACGTGAACTTCAAAGCCCACAAGGCCCTCCTCGCTGCCAGCAGCGATTACTTCTGCCTCATGTTCACCACCGAGGAGCAGATCAGCCAGTCCACCTACAAGCTGGATGGCATGGAGGCCAGGACTTTTGAAGCGGTGCTAGAGTTCATCTATAGTGCCAGGGTCTCTGTGGAGCAGAGTTCCACAGAGCAGCTCCTGGTCCTGGCCCGCCTCCTGGAGGTCAGCGACCTCGTCAAAACCCTGGCTGAGCTTAGCCACGCCCTCCCTGCTCGGGAGGAGATGGGAGACAAACCCGAGAGGGAGGGGCGGAGTACAGGAAAGACGCTGCTGCTGCCGAAACGCAAAAGAGGCCGACCGAGAAAGAACGCAGCAGTGATAGTGTCAGCAGATGTGCTTCCAGAAGTACCCGCTAAAGAGAGCGGCGATAGGGTCAGCGAGAGTCCGGTCGCTGTGGAAACCCAGGTTGAAGCCGATGCCATTGCCAGGGGCCACCCTGAGGATCGTCTGGCAGAGACCCGGTTACATGACTCAGACAACGCCGACTACGACCCCAGGACCCCGGCCCGGAGCAGGCAGAGCAAACGTAAGATCAAGCCACCGGTGAAGTTCAAGGGCTTCCGAGTTGGGGATGACGGCGCTGAACGCAGGGAGCCTGGGAGAAGGGGACGGAGGAGGAAGTACCCGAACACGGAGCCACGCTGTGAGGACTGCGGGAAGGTGTTCAAAAACCACCTGTTTTTAAAGATTCACAGGAGAACTCACACAGGTGAGTTAGTTCGTCTCCAAGCTGCAGTCTCGTCTTTGAAACACAACCCTGCTGTGTCTCTAACCCCGTCTCCCTGCTTTGTGTTTCTGTGGCACGACAGGGGAGAAACCGTTCCGGTGTCAGGTGTGTGGGAAGGGTTTCACTCAAAAGCACAGTCTACTGGTCCACCAGCGCATGCACACGGGAGAGAAGCCCTATGTCTGTACAGTCTGTTCTAAAGCTCTGTCCACCAAGCACTCCCTCCTGGAGCACATGAACCTACACACAGGTGAGTTGCACTGGAACAGGAACAGAGTAGGCTGGTATGCAGAGTATTTTTCATTCACACCCAGAATACTATAGACACACAGTATGCAAGCTTATTAATTAATACTTCATTTAAACCCTTCAAATCTGTTATTACAGTGCACTCACCAATCACTACTAGGCAAGTGCATAGAACCTATGGAAAGTGTGACAACGTCTAGATTAGCTTCCGAAAAGATGGCTCCACTTCTGTAACTGAATTGTTTGTCTCACTCATTTAGTTTATGTCTATCTCAGAGCAAAAGTCTTTCAACTGTGACAAATGTGGAAAGACGTTCAGTCAGAAGAGGCAGCTGAAAAGCCACTACAGAGTCCACACCGGTAAGAATGGAACCCCACCAGGCAGGACTGAACGAGAGACTCCCAGTTCAGCACACAATGACAAAACCAAAGATACGTCTTACATTCTAGTAATACAGTTCTGTTCTTGTTTCTAGGCAAATCTTTATCCGAGTGCCTGCTCTGTCATCACAAGTTCATGGATGCCGCTCAACTGAAGAAACATCTGAGGACTCACACAGGTAACGTAGAGCCACCTACTGGCAGCAAAAAAACTAGACACGAGAGACACCCTGGAGGAAATAGTACAGGGAGTACTACATGATATGACAGATACTACTACAGGGAGGATGACAGATACTGTTACAGGGAGGATTACAGGGTATTTCCCAGTGTTACTGTGTGGAAACGTAGTTGCTTGTTGTTGCAGGTGAAAAGCCTTTCACCTGTGAGATCTGTGGAAAGTGTTTCACAGCCAAGAGCACTCTGCAGACACACATCCGGATCCACAGGTACGTTGCGACAAAACTGAATCTTCACAGATCAAGAAATTCCACTATGCGTGCATTTTTCAACAAGCAAATGTAACGACGCAAACACACCAGGAGCAATCTAGTGTTTCGGTTCTCCTTTTCAGAGGGGAGAAGCCGTACGTGTGCAACGTCTGCAACAAATCGTTCTCGGACCCGAGCGCGAGACGCCGTCATGTGGCCTCGCACACGGGGAAGAAACCTTTTACCTGCTCCTCCTGCAACCTGACCTTCGCCCGCCTGGACAACCTGAAAACACACACCAAGACCCACAACAAGGAGAGGCTGTCAGTGGAGGCCCAGGCCTCAGGGGCGGAGGCCATGGGGGAGGCCGGGCAGGCGAGGGGGGAAGAGGAGGTGCGCGGCCTGCTGCAGCTGCAGCCGTACCCTCTGCCCGCCCACCCAGGAGGGCAGGAGATCCAGCTGGTGGTCACAGCCGACGTGGGCGATATCGGCTTTGTCCCGGGCCAGGAGCAAGGCATCAGCATCATCGCCGCCACCGCGGA